>JAKUCV010002491.1:12990-106606 GCA_028386065.3 Turnera subulata | reverse complement strand
AGTAGAGGTACGACCGGATGGTTTGTGACTGTTTTGTGGTGCCATGATCTGGGTTACTTGTGTTGGGCATGTTGATGCCGGTTTGATTGGGATGTTGATCCCTGAGTTTGATATTGGGATGTTGATCCCGGGTTCTTTTTGATCTGGCACCAGGAACAGGTTGATAACCTGGTACGACCCTAGCTTATCCGTGACGGGGTCCGGAAAGATAAAATTGGATAATTGGATTTTATTTGAGTCATTTGGTCTTGGACCGGTTTTGGGTCCTGTCTTTTAATTTGGTGGTTTTTTTTTACGTGATTTGGACCTTGAGTAATTTTTAGTTGCATATTGATTGTCTTTCCTTCGTCTGTGAGCACTTCGGACTCACCCCTCACCTGCGGGCTTTCATCCCGTAGGATGAGTTGTTTCATGTACAGGTTTGGTACATTCAGACAGGTTGCAGCGTTATCCCTTGGACGGGCTTGGATCCATAGTTTGCATTGTCGCATACAGTGTCTATGTGGGTTTTGTTAAGTCTTCCGCTGTGCAATGATCTTGCTATTATTGGGCCATAGGGCCGGTATTGTATTTACGATGTTCACTATTTTGGGCTGTTGGGCCGAGTTTATGTTGTCCACACTGTATGCTTGGGCTTTGTTGGGTTGGGTTGTCACAGTTCCGGCACGTGTTTACTGTGTACGGTAAATACGGGTCGGGGCATCTCACTATAGATAGAGAAGTGGCACCACTTACAAAGACTTAATTTACTTGCTACTAATTTTTTTAAAAAAATACGGAGAGTTGCCATGGATTTTTGCAAAACCATCTCCAAAACTTCGTTATATCAATTTTAGTGGATACCACACACTAAAGTTGGTGCAAGGTTATTGGGATATCACGTCCGGAAACTCTCTTACACCAACTTTAATTCCCGAAACTCTATTGCACCAACTTTAATTATAGTACTAAGTAAAAAGGATATATTTAAAAATACTTTAAAATTATTAAGACTGAAACGCCCCGACCCGTATTTACTGTACACAGTAAACACGTGCCGGAACTGTGACGACCCAACCAAAAACTTGCCCAGCATACAGTGTATACAACAGGAACACGGGCTCAATAGCCCAAAATAGAAACAACAATAATCATCATAACCGGCCCAATGGCCCAATAACATCAAATAACTACACAGCGGAAGACTTAACAACTCACAAAACACTGTATGCGACACTGATGCAAACTATGGATCCGAGCCCTGTCCAAGGAAAACGCCGCAGCCTGTCTGGAATGCACCAAACCTGTACAACAAATAACTCATCCTATGGGATGAAAGCCCGCAGGTGAGGGGTGAGTCCGAAGTGCTCACCGACGAAGGAAAGACAATCAATATGAACACTAAAATTACTCAAGTCAGCCAAACCAAAAGACCCGACCCAAAATCGGTCCAAGACCAAAAGACTCAAATAAAATCCAATTATCCAATTTTATCTTTCTGAGCCCCGTCATGGATAAGCTAGAGGTCAGACCTGGTTATCAACACATTCCGGGTGCCAGACCAAATCCAGAGAACCCAGGGATCGACATCCCAAAAATACGAACCCAGGGATAGACATCCCAAAAATAATCACGGGATAGACATCCCAAGCATAGACATGCTTATCACAAGAACCCAGGTCAAGGCCACCATGAAGCAGTCTTAAACCATCGAGTGGTACCACTACTTACCACGTGACAATTATATTATCGTCGTCAAAATCAAATCACAGGGATCGACATCCCTAACCAAAATCCCGGGATAGACATCCCTATCCAAAAATCAAGGATCGACATCCTTATCACAATTTATTAATTATTCCATTATACTCATGGTCAAGACACGAAAATAAATATTCAAACCCAATCAAAATACTGGGATAAACATCCCGACAACAATCAAGACCATGGGATTAACATCCCGAGACAAACCACAACAAACACAATACTCAACAATGCAATAATCCACAAAACAAAATAACCAAGTAATACAGACACATATTGAACGAAATCCATCCTCACCTTGGCTGATTACTCAACTCCGGAAACAATGACCGGTCCGATGCCGGCTCCTCGGGAAACTGCCCGATATCCAAACCTATACCACAAAACAATATACACTCACATAAATGCACATAATCGGTATACTATGATGCCAATACTGCGAAGTATACCCATCCCGGTTCCTATCCTTTATTATTACCCTTTATCGAAAATATTATACGTACGTATTTCCGAATATAATCTCGGTACCATACTTTAATTAAAATTCTTTTCAAAATATTTTCATAAAATAATTATAATTTCCAAAATTATAATCTCCATAATTTTACAGAAAAGTAATAACCTATTTATAATTTTCAAAAAATATTTATATAGTATTTATTTTTTTCTATATATAATAATATTTTTCAACACAAAATTATAATTACCCTTAATTTACAAAGTACATATATATATATATTCCTTAACCATAATTTTCCAGGCAAAATAATTTATATACATAAAATTTTCAGAAATTATTTCATGGTATAAATATATTTTTCCAAATAATATTAGTTTTTCCCAAAACATTACTTAATTATTTATCCAAGTATATATATTTATATTTTCCTAAAAATACCAGAATTAAATTGGAAATAATTTTCTCAAAATAAATATACAATTTTTTTCCAAAATTATATACCAGATTAATTAATAAATACATATATATATTATTTCTTTTTTTTTACTGGACTGGGCCATGAACAGTAAGCCCATGCCCAGCCCAAGTCCAACCCAACAAACACAGCCCAAGTCCAACCCAACAAACACAGCCCATACACATAACCCAACCCAACAGTTCGCGACCCGTTTCGTGGAAACAGATCCTTGCAAGATCCGGGTCTTACCTCCGGGTTGCGGCAACGGTGTCGACGGCGAAGGCGCGAGGAAGGAAGGCGAACGAGGCAGGGTGTGCGGCGGATGCAGGCGACTCCATGGGCGGCGTAAACTCGGCGCTGTGTCGTTGGCGTGAGGCGGCAGGCGCGGAAGAAGCAGATCCGCGGGTCTGCTCCTCGGGTTGACGGCGCGTCGCGGCACGTCAGGCGGCGGACGAGCTCGGGGCCGACGGGGGTGAGGTCGCGACGGCACTGCGAGGACGATGGTGGCGGCGATGCGACGTTATTTGCCTCCGAACGCTTCGTCATGAACAGTGCAGGGGAGCTCGGGGAGGGTGACGATGAACAGTTCACTTTACGATTTTCTTTTTTTTCTTTTCCTTCTTTTTTTCTATTTTCTTCCTTTTTCCTTTCTATTTTCCGATTTTGCTTTTGCTTCTTTTTTTTTCTTTTTTTTTCTTCTTATTTCCTCCCTCTCTTTTTTCTGATTTTCTCTTTTCTCTTTTTTTCTTTTCTTTCTTTTTTTTCTTCTCTTTTTATTATTTTTTTTCTTTTTCTCTCTTTTCTTTTTTTCCTCTCTTTTTCTTTTTCCTCTCTTTTTTTCCTTCTCTTCTTCCTCTCCTGGTTCCTGCTTTCTCTGCTTTTATAGACGTGATGATACTGTTAATCCTGTGAACTCCTTAATAATGCAGCTTGTCTATATTATTAAGCGAGTCCGGTCCGGACTAGAAAATAACTGATACCCCCTTAGTTATTTCTCGGTGTGATTTTTCTGAGAATTCCGGGACCCAAAAAATACCGACTTAGGCCCGAAAAATCCACGGAAAAATCACGAGCGCGGGAAAACTCTCGGTTTCGAAAAACGACACCCGATTTATCTTGAATTAATTACCCAAGATTAATTCAAAGATAAATCACGGTAAAAAGACTTTTACAGTCCCAGTAAAAATCAAAAATTTTACCCGGACTGTTACAAAGACTAAATATGATAACTTATAAAAGGACCAAAATTGGCATTAAAATTTTTAGGGCCATTCATGTTAGAGTTACCTTTGGTGTATAATTGTGTGTGCTACCTAGGTAGGATTTTGACAATTGTCAAAATGCCTACTTATTCAACTTTATATATATGTATAGATGCGTTTAAAAAAAAAAGTCTCAGGCTTTTTACAGCCTATTTAAAAGTCCCCATAATTCATTATAAAATGCATGAAATCCTGTTACCATAACTCATTTTGGACTCGAGGAAGGACATCCCTTCTCCAACCCGATTTAAAAAGTTAATCCAAAACATTTACAACCCATTTGGTCGGGTGTAATCAGATAAAATGGAATGAAATCAAATGGAATCCATGCCTAAATTTTAAAAATTTTAAGAATATATTCTATTTGATTCCATTCCATTACATCCGATAACACCCAACCAAACTGGCCGTTAGAAGATTGTCACCTCATCAACTTAACTTCTCCCAAATCCATACGACCCGCAAGACCTTCAGCCTGCCCCTCTTTGTTCCGCACAACTCATGAATCGACAATCATATTATATTATTGCGACCAATTCTACTATTGCATAAGTTTGAGACTTTAACCAAAAATTAACACCTATCAAAGAGCTTGCCAAAGAAAATAAGAAACAACAGAGGGAAATGATCCCACCACGAGACAAAGATTGTCTGTGGAAAGGTCCAGCTTCTTTAGTTTGGCAACCACTCGATACCTTCACTGGCAGCCAATTTCATCAATCCCTGGCTTTATTAGCATTCGAGGTTTAGAAGGGAGCCACTGATGTTAGATGAACAATGAACAAGTTCTTCCGGCCATGCGTACCAGTCCATTCCCTCTGTGATTCAAGATATCTTATTACTAGGTAACAGACATAAAATTACATAGCCCATCTTTTTATGCATCTACTTACTACTCCCTCCGTTCCGTTTTAATTGACGTTTAATGTATCTACATACAAATTAAGAAAGATAATTAATAGGCTAGAATCTAAAATTATTTGACTAATTTATCCTTATTTCATTTTTAATAAAACTAAACAACCTAGAAATAATTATTATGTAAAGTTAAGGATAAATATGGAAAAAAATTATCCTTATTTCACTTTTAATTCTTGTTTTTTGGAACAAATTTTTTCCCCTCAAACGTCAATAAAAAACAAATTTTTTCCCCTCAAACGTCAATTAATCCGGAACGGAGGGAGTATATAATATTGAATTACCCAAGGAAATGTGCTCTCATGCACGAAATTAATTAATTTCCTCTCGGTCATCAAATTTAAAAGCACGCTTCCAATCCTGCTCTATTATATGCAATTACTGAGGTATATTACAATAGTATTGTACAATTCCAATACATGATGACACAAAAATGCATGATCACATCACATAACAACACATGCATTTGGGTTCTCATCGCTGAACGCAGACGTGGTCTTCACTTCGAAAGAACTGGCACGTGCGAGAGACGAAGCCTCCGGGTCGGTCAGCACGTTCCGGACGTACCCCGGTGGGGCCTTCTTGTCGTAGGCCCCCGGCGCATACGGGTGAGGCACCTCATCGAACGGCACGTAAGGCCAGAACTCTGCCTTCTTCCCCGTCCGATGGATGACACGTTGCAGGACCTTCTCCGGGTCCACGTACCCCGTGACGGTAAGCTTGCTCTGCTTGGGCTCTACCTCCACCCCGGTCACCCCTTTCATCCCCTTCACCGAATGCTTCACTCTCCTCTCACACCCTTCGCAGTCCATTTTCACCTTAATCTCCACAGTCTGTGCCACACCATTAATAATATTATTGTATGAACACAATAAACGAGGACACAAAGAATTCTAGTGTGATCAACTAGTATAAAGAAAGAAAACAGAGGAGGGTGCATATGCATACCCGTAATTGCTTGCGTTTGAGCTTCTTGCTATGATGCGACCAGTCGCAGAGTTGAGAAACCTGATCAAGAAAACCCATCTTGAATCCAAAGCTACATGAACTATTTAGAGAAGCAAAGCGATTAACAGTGTTCTTCTATCTATGAGTGTAGACACTGAAAAGGTTAAAAGATGGTTAAGGGAAGTAAGAGCTGGATGGTTTTAGCTTATAAATAGCAGGGGCATGTCCATCTTCAAGATATATATTTCGTGCTTTCTACTATGGACGGACACGTGTGAGTTCGTACACATGGCAGCTCGAGTTTAGCTACATGTCATTTACATATCTCGGTTAAAGTGGAGTACTATCTGTCTCTATATATGATGAGGAAAACCGAAGACCATCTTAATTTCTCAGAAGTTAAGCGAATGATTGGCATTTAGCTTATGATTATGTTCTCTTGGTGTCTTTTGAGAAAGAAATTGAGTTAGGTGTGGTGGAGTAGAATGTTCCAGGTGCTTTGGGAGCTTTCACGTAATTTGAATGGATACTCAATTGCGAGACAAGAAAACGTGATGCTGTCCAGTGAAGGAAAAACAGCCGAAGAGTCACTTGGAAAAGAAAGCATAGAAAATATAAAAGGAAGAAAAATCTTCCATGGCCAGTATCTAGAGCATTCCGCTAGTACACAGTGCAAAAATTTTGTATATCTTGAGAAATATCAATCAAATAGAAATAAATCTATATCATTTTAGATTAAACATATAATTGGTCCCTATACTATCTTCAAATGATATATGATTAGTCCCCTTACATCATTTTCGATAGTTTATATCCCTTTACTATTATGAAATGATAAATTTCTTCCCACTATTAGATTAAATTGTGAAATAGGGCGACAAGTCAATTAATTTACAACTTTTTCAAATAGGGATCAATTTTATCATTATAGAATAATAAAAGGATATAAATTATAAAAAATGACGTAAGCAGACCAGGACAATCTAGAGACCAATCATTTATTTAATCCTGTTATTTTTACTAAATATCTTTAAAATATTAATGTTCATGATATACTTTTTATCATTATGTTTTGAGTAATTTCAACCTGGTGTAATTTCGTTCTGGCAATCTAATTTTAGTATAGTTTCAGTTTAGCTAGTATTGGAACTACGTCGCTTCGTCTACGCACTAGCCTCACCCAGTAACTACATGATGGCATGACAGAGTAGCCGATTTGATAATTTACAGATTTAAATTACTAATTTTTTAGAATAAATAGTTAAATATCCGAAGTGTTAAAACGTTAAAATTAAGGTGTGTAAAGTAAAGTTTAACCTTCTTCTTATTCCTTGTTTCTTGCTTTTGGGATTCTAGTGTTCCCATAACTAATTTTAAATTCTTTTATTTGTTAATTAAAGTTATCTGATAATATAAGTTATAAAACCAAATATTAACCATCTGATTGTTGTAGTTAGCTGATTTGCTTAGGAAGTTTTATCCAGAATCTTAACTGAATCAGATCAGATGTAGTTTAAAATTAACCTCATCTCACTATCAAACTAGATTTAAACTAGATTTGTGATTTGAAATAAAATTTCATAAAAATCCCCAAAAAATCTTTCAATACCCTATATATATTCTTGGTTATTCTCCACTTGCTTTGTACTTCCCTTCATTCTTTACTCTAACCAAGCATGCGAGCCATGTTTCCTTCATCTGCTCTAGTTCTCATTTTAATTACTTTAGGTTCAGTTTGCTTTGCTTTTGATGTTACATATGACAATAGGGCCATTAAAATTGATGGCGAGAGAAAATTAATTATTTCTGGTTCCATTCACTATCCTCGCAGTACTCCTCAAGTAAGTTGGAGTAGGATCATATATATGTGTCACTTCCATGATTAATTTATTTGTTTACTTTGCTAAAATAATAATTCTTGTTCTTTTTAATAATTAATAGGTGTGGCTAATTCTTGTTCTTTTTAATAATTAATAGATGTGGCCATCTTTAATTAAGAATGCTAAAGCTGGGGGTTTAAATGCCATTGAGACTTATGTGTTTTGGAATGCGCATGAGCCAGTCCAGCGTCAGGTTTTCACATTTTCCTTAATCATCAGTTTACAGTTTCTTTTTTGTTTATTCTTCTAAATAAAAAATTCCCAACTTATTTATTTTTCTTCCTGAAATTAGTATGACTTCTCCGGAAGGCTTGACCTGGTTAGGTTCATCCAAGATATTCAACGGCAAAATCTTTATGCCATTCTTCGGATTGGGCCATATGTTTGTGCAGAATGGAGTTTTGGGTATTAAATTCTATACATTTCATCAAATAAACGTTAATTTTCCATTTTTTGCCTAATTAATGTTGACCCTTATGATCTGAGTTTTCTAATTTTGTCATGTGATTTGTAATAGAGGATTTCCCGTTTGGTTGAAAAGTTTGCCTGGTATCGAATTAAGAACAAACAATGACGTTTACAAGGTAATTTTATTTTACTATATGTGATCATGTTAATAAACTGTTTCTTGTATTCACAATAATACTTTTTTTCTTTAAATGTGAAAATTCAGAATGAGATGCGTATTTTTACCACACTAATTGTGAACATGTTGAAGAAGCATCGTCTGTTTGCTTCCCAAGGAGGGCCAGTAATCTTGGCACAGGTTGGTATACTGCATATATGAATGTATAATTTCAAAGTAAAATACGATCAAACTTTTTTTTTTTTCAAAGTGAAATGTATAGGTTGTTGAGTTTATAATGTTTGAGCCTATAATTAACAGATTGAAAACGAATATGGAAATGTGGAATGGGCATATGGCGATGCTGGATGGAAATATGTGGAATGGTGCAAAGACACTGCTCTCGGCTATAAACTTGATATTCCTTGGATCATGTGTCAGCAAGACAATGCTCCATCACCAATGGTAATTATTTCCCAAAGACCTCAATTCTCCTCAATCTTGATTATTTTGTGCCAGTCGTTTTGATTATATATGTTCTAACATATCTGTGTTTCAAATAATTTAGATAAGTGCTTGCAATGGCTGGTATTGTGACCAATGGAACCCCAAATCCAACAGTACGCCAAAGATATGGACCGAGAACTGGACCGGCTGGTTCAAGGATTGGGGTTCCGCAGATCCGCACAGAACTGCTGAAGATCTTGCATTTTCCGTGGCCCGTTTCTACCAGCTTGGTGGTTCTCTCCAGAACTATTACATGGTTAGCTAGTTCATTTCGTGACTTGATTAATGTTGTTGCTATATTGCTCTATATACGTATTAACGTGGCTGTCCTCTTACCTTGTCCTAGTATCATGGCGGGACTAATTTTGGAGAGTCAGCAGGAGGACCATACATCACCACCTCATATGATTATGATGCACCACTTGACGAATACGGTAAAATAGAAAAATTTTTGAGTTTTGATTGATAGGCTTAATTTAATTAATCGAGGAGAAGCCGAAGATAATTAACAGTTTAACACCAACAATCACAGGAAATCTGAATCAGCCTAAATGGGGGCATCTTAAGGAACTTCACCTGGTATTGAGATCAATGGAGAAGATCTTGTTGTATGGTGACAGGGTTGATAACAATCACGATAAGTGGGGAACCAGATCTGTAAGTTTGCATTCGATGATAAAAACAACTTAATTAGATATATTTATTTGTAATTGTAAAAAAAAAAAAACTTGGATTAATTCATTGTATATGCATTGTTTCGCAGGTGACAGTTTATTCTTACCGCGGACAGAGGGCCTGCTTCTTTTCAAATGCAGATACCTCTCAGGTTTTTACTTTTGACTTTGAGGGAGTTACATACCATATTCCTCCTTGGACCACTACAATTCTTGAAGGTTGTTACAAAGAGGTTTACAGCACTTCCAAGGTGAATTCATTCTCCTAGCTAGCTAGTTGTCTAAATATGCAGATTCTACTTTGGATCAGAGGTTAATGAACTAACTAACATCATTTAATTTATGTATACACAGGTTAATGCTCAAACTTCAATAATGATCAAAGCGGATCCAGAACCAGAAGGGGAGGATGATTATGGATCAGAGGAGGCTCCTCCATTAGAATGGCAATGGACTACCGAGTCGGTTATGAACGTTGACCACCAGGGTTTACTTGCGGGTACTCATTTGGCTTCCAACAAGCTCTTGGATCAGAAAATTGCTACAAATGGTACTAGTGATCATCTGTGGGTGTTGACCAGGTACTACTACCTGCTGATGCATTCCCTTCAACCAATCTTTGTTGTTTAAGTAGTCTTTCGCTGTTAACGCAAAAGGGTTTCAAATATATGTTATGCAGCTTTGATATCAATATGAAAGATCCAGTGTGGGGCAAAAGCAAGATAGTTCTGCAAGTGAAGACAGAAGGGCATGTACTCCATGCATATGTGAACGGCTTCCACATTGGTAAGGCTTGATGTTTTCTGTCCATTTCCAGTTATATTTTCCTAATTTGTACCGCAACAGTGTTCAATTACAATAAAATGCATTGCAGGCACACAGTATGGAGAAACCAGTCATTTCAGCTTCGTCTTCGAGAGAGCTATAAAAGCCAATTTCTTGAAGGATGGGAAGAATTATCTGTCTTTCCTGAGTAGCACAGTTGGATACCCTGTAAGTTCAAAATTAATTATCTGCTACACAAGCTTGCTCCCCAATGTGTATATGCAGAAATGCATAAACCTCAAATTTGATTGATTAAAACATATGTTTCTGTAAATGTTGGGATCAGAATTATGGTGACCACTTCGACACATGGAATGTTGGGATACTGGGTCCAGTCAAGTTGATAGCAAAAGCTTTCGGGGGGGATGTGAAGAAGGATATTTCATCAAGCCAGTGGATTTACAAGACTGGATTACAGGGTGCGCAGTTAGGATTCCAAAGTGGCAATTCACGCCACGCTCGCTGGCAAGTAAACAGACGCCCATCTAACAAAGAGCTTGTTTGGTACAAGGTAGTATATATATATCCATCAATGAACAATATGTTCTCCTTTAATTGATTCCTTCTAACAAATTAAGTGCTTATGTGTGTATTATTCTACCCACATTGTTGCAGACAACTTTCCCAACTCCCTTAGGAACCGATCCGGTAGTGGTGGATTTACAGGGTTTGGGCAAGGGAGCTGCTTGGGTTAATGGCTACCATATTGGGAGGTATTGGGCATCCGTAAATTCCCCCGAGGATAAGTGTTCTATAGACTGTAATTACGCCCATTCTTACCATCCTGAGGACTGCAACACTAACTGTGGCAAGCCAACTCAAAGATGGTCTGTTCTGTACTGGAAGTTATCTCTTTTATGTTCTGTTCATTTCTCTTGCAATGTCTAACTATACCTGAACAAATTAACTCTGTTTCAGGTATCACATCCCCAGGGACTTCCTAAGAAATGACGGAGAAAACGATCTTGTTCTATTCGAAGAGTTGGGTGGCACCCCGGAGCTTGTCAAGTTCAAGACTGTGACAGTTGGTAGTGTGTGCTTACATGCTTACAATCACCAAACAGTGACATTATCCTGCCAAGGAGGAAGGCGTTTCTCGGACATCAAATTTGCTAGCTTTGGTCTACCTGAGGGAGGCTGCAGCCATTTCAGAAACACAAGATGTCACGCTCCAAGAACTCGTCAAATCATCGAAGACGCCTGTATCGGCCAGAAGTCCTGCACTTTCGATGTCTCTCAGGAAACTTTCGGAGTTCTTGAAGATTGCAAGTCTCAAGACTACAGGCTCGCAGTTGAAGCTGTTTGTTAAATAGTCTTTAGTTTACTACCCACCTAGTATCCCTTTGTTATTAGACTGAATAAACAAATTGCAAGATTGAATTATTCTTTCCACTAAGTTTTCTTGTTCCAATCTCTCTTAATTCTTTCCACTATTTTCTCAACTCACCATTCTTTCCTTTCCTTTACCGTGGAAGGGTCATACCTGATTGGAAGAGACGTAACAATTTCAGAACCAATACAGTGACTAAAACCAAAAAAAATTAAATTAATTCGTTATCCATATTCAAATATTTAAGTACATTTTGAAACAATTTCACTGCAGCTTTACTAATCATCTTTCTCTTCGCAAACTCAATTGCATAGTACATACTTAGGTTTGATCTAATAAAATGAATTTTTGATTGGCAGGGCCATAAATGATGAATATATATATATATATATATATATATATAGAACAAGTGCATATAAATATGAATTCTAATTAACAATATGCATTCCACAAATTATCTAGATGATGGTTTTTGTATACATAGTACTTCATAAATTCATTTAAAAGCTTTCACAAAAAAGTAACGAAGATGAGCTAATTAAATGAAGAAAAAAACATGTGTTAAAATTGAAGTAATCATTTGGATTAATTTTTAAAAGAAAAAAGGAACTGAAACTAGGGGTTGTATATAAAATAAATAAATTGGATAGAAGATCATTTCATATCTGAGAAAACAAATAAAAAAATGAAAAAACGAATGATAAATACCTGACTTTATAAGCTTTTATGTTTGGTCGAGGTGATTGACAATCTTCCAAGTGCCCTGTCGCTGCACATAAATGTGAACGCCACTGATTTAACATCCTACCAATACTCTTGAGTTATTCAATACAGAAAATTATTGATATCTACTAGCCGTGTTTTCAATTTCCATGGTGCCTCTCCACTCAGACAGATACGACAATTCCAGCTTTTTAGTTGCAAATATGTTATTAGTTTTTCTCCACACGCAAAAGGAGCTTTAATTAATCAGCTACAGGAAGACCCCACGAGTGAGTTTCCAAGCGCAGAACTGCCCCATCAAATTATTAAATTTAAACTTGAATGCGCGAGCACATAATTAAATAGCTTTAGCGTTTCTGATGGTACATAAGATATTGTGAGAAGAAAATGAGAAATGTAATTGGTGGAGCCTAATGTGGGTATGGATATTTGGAATTACAAAATAGCAATGAGCATATCTTGTATTAGCCAGCAAAGGTAACCACACAATCACATATATGATAGATAATTATTTCTGCAATGGCAATGCAGTCGTTGTTGGAGCTTAATAATATGGACCCAGTTTTAAAAATGAGAAAGAAGATTAGACTGACATGTCCTATTATAGGATCACAGAAAACGAAGGCGATGTTAAACGGAATAAAAAAGTTAATTTGACTATTACTCCCATCAATGGCCGGGAGAGATTAATCATATGTTGACGGCGGGAATACTCTTTTAATATATAAAAAAATCTAATTTTACTATTGCCGTTTAATTGGTCGGTAACTAATTTTACTATCTTCTACAACAAGAATTAGATGGGAATGTAATGTTTCTTCCTTTATTTTTTTAATTCTTGGAAGCTTTAAAGGTCAGTCCTTGCTATTGCAGGAACAACAGTCAGTAAAATTGCATTACAACACTACTTGCCACGCATTGTAACACACGAAACCATCAGCTGGAGAAAGAGTTCGACAATATCAGACACTCATGTTATGATATATTGATGTCGATTTTTGACGTATGAAGTAGAAACACAACTGCGAGCGCCACAACTGTCGCCAATAATGGGACATTAATGAAGTAACCTAATCTTATACACATATATATATAATTTACAAGCTCTACAAAAATGGTACTGAACCGCACATGATCTTTTAGATTACATGTCATTGTCCGAATTCTTCTATTCCCTTCTTTCCACATTTGTAAAACGATGAAGTATCTCCTAGCTGGGAATCTTGCTTACTCATGTACTCCTTTTGTCATTTTAATTAGTGTCCTAGTATGTGCTTTTTTTCCCTCATCAAATAATGCAGCTCTCATTACCATCCCCCAAAATGAAACGATTCCCGCAGTTATAATTTTTGGGGATTCGATAATGGATCCTGGAAACAACAATAACATCAAAACCATCGCCAAGGGCAACTTCCCACCTTATGGGAGAGACTTCATGGGAGGAAAGCCAACAGGAAGGTTTTGCAATGGCAAAATTCCCTCGGATTTTATCGGTACGTGTAACTATAACATATATTGTAGGATAATATATCACTTGTTTTTAGGAACCTTTTAGTGTGTGTGTTTTTCAATCATATAGCACGAAAAAATGCAAATGATTAACTACAAAATGTGCAATAAATCACATCTATTACATATCTATCGAGAAAACTGCACAACCATATAATAGAAAAGAAATCATATATGCCATTTAGTTAGAGAGGTTCGATCAATCGATATTGAATCCTTATTGATCATTTAATTTGTAATTAAAATAAGTACTGATACTGAATGCTTACCGGTCCATTTTTGTAGTTAGTGATCGTGTCCACCTAGGTAGACACGTAATAGTACCATGTAGTAGCAATAATTCCTACAATAACTACGTAACTATCCCAAGTGGTACATACGTAAGTAACCCTACAATAATTCGTTGATGAATTGGACAAAACCAGTTAATTTTGACGTACACCTTTCTTTAAAGCTTTTCAATAGATTTGACTCTCTTCACAATATTTTCAGCCGAGACACTTGGTATAAAGCAGCTCTTGCCGCCATATCTTGGTCAGAATCTTCAGCTTCAAGAACTACGTACCGGTGTCAGCTTCGCCTCAGGTGCTAATGGTTATGATCCCCTCACTGCAGAATTATCGGTAAATTAATTAAGAAGAGACCATCTCCCCTATTTCCCAATTTTGCTATTTCAATTCCTCCATTATTTACACTTTAATTAATGTTCTTTTCTCTTAATCAGTTGGTGTTATCGTTATCGGATCAATTAGATCTGTTCAAAGAGTATCTAAAAAAGATAAGGACAGCTATGGGAGAAAATGCAGCAGCAACAATTCTCTCCAAAGGTGTATATATATTGTGCACGGGAAGCGATGACATTGCCAATACGTTCCCTATTAGAAAACTCCACTACGATATCAATTCTTATACCGATTTAATGGCAAGCTATGCCTCAAGTTTCATCCAGGTATGTCTTAATGATGATGAAAAAAAAGGCTTCGACTCCTTTTTCGTTATACAGCACTTAAATATGGTTTTTTAATCACATTTAACTCATTAATTAACTGCTACATATACCTATATATATAATTTCAATTCTTTAAAGCTTATAATTTCGACGGGTCGCCCTCACTTTTTTTTATCTTATCGTGCCATTTCGTTTGATTTTTGGGGGCCCTGCGGAAGTTGAAAGCTTAATTATTAATAGCAATAGAGGGCCACATAACAGTCTTAACAGTAAGTGCACGTTCCTTATTGAAATTTGAAAATAGAAGTTGCTTGTTTTCTTCCCCTCTTGAACATTTAATAGAATACCAACATATGACGTCGACATTTCTCTCGAGACATTTATTTTTTTTGGATTCGAAACATTTTTCGTCCATTGGTTTACCCATTAGGATATTTTTCATCCATATATTGCAAAAAGCACAAATTTAATCCGTGTGACGAATTTCTAGGACATTTTTCATTTTATCCCAAAAATGCCGACATGTCAAACATTTAATGGCACGTCAGCAATAGGTCCCACATCGAACTCGACTCCCATCAACCTGTGGGAAAAAAGGATCAAGGGGTTGGGTAGTTATGCTTCAGGTTGGGGAGGTCTAATTCGATGTGTTCCCGTCGTGGATGTGTAATTAAAATAATTGATACGTAAGCATTTTTTAAACAAAAATTGGAAGAAAAATGACCCAAAAAATTAATAAAATGATTAAATTTGTATGTTTTGCAATAGATAGATGAAAAATGTCCTAATCGACAAATAAAAGGATGAAAAATGGTATTAGTCATTTTTTTTTTTCCAATACTTACGTGGTGGTTCAGGTTGGAAAGTTGCACCGTAAAATCGAGGCCCAAAAGTTTGGTTCCGGTTCGGTGGTGGCACTCAAGACCACCATTTTGTGCCACACTCCTAACTTCGGGTCATATGGTCCATCATCAACATCAAGTCGGTTCCATTTGTTCGTGAATCGAACATTGGATTGGCACCAAAGTCCAAGTCTTCGGGCCTTAGCCCACATTCCAAACCCAATAATAAATCAAACTCAAAGGCAAAAAAGATTAAGAAATCAGCTAATCCAGGCCCAGCACTTCATGGTCGGCGAGGTGAAAATGAGCCGCCAAAAATCAACCAGAGCCCATATCATTATCAGGGAAAAAGATCTGGCAAACCAACTTCCACCACTTTTATTAGTTAGTTAATCAATACATGGCCACAAAAAGATGGTTCTGATCCAACTTTAATATCAAAAATTTGAAATACAAATTTATCAAGGAGTTGAATCACCGGGAAAACATATAATTTTATGCATTATGCGTTTTTCTATATTCGTTCTAATTGTGAAAAAAAAAAAATGACAGGACCTCTATGGAGTTGGAGTAAGAAGATTGGGAGTAGTGGGTTTGCCGCCAATAGGTTGTCTGCCATCTCAAAGAACAGTGAATGGAGGCATTGGACGTGAGTGTTCAGAATCTTCAAACCAAGGAGCAAGGCTCTTCAACTCCAAGTTGTCCTCACTCATTGCTTCCCTATCTCAAAAATTTCCAGATGCTATAATAGTCTATGCTGACATCTACAATGTTCTGCTTTCCCTCATCCAAAATCCCCAGCACTATGGTAATTTTACAATTTATATAGCATCCATCATTGCTTCAATCATATGGCTGCAAAATGAAATTAATTTTGTTACACCTCTACACCAATATGCATGTTTCTTGTTGTGGAATCTATCAGGGTTTGAAGTATCAAACAAAGGATGCTGTGGCACTGGGAACATAGAGGTGGCCTTCTTGTGCAATCGCTTCGACGACGCACATTCCTGCAAAGATGCCTCAAAATATGTGTTCTGGGATAGTTTCCACCCCACAGAGAGAGCTTACCAGATCATCACCTCCCAGCTCACCCACGACCTAATTGGCATACCATAATTCCTTTCCCTTAATTAATTACCAGTATTCTACCAAAAAAAAAATTACCAGTAATTGCCTGCCCATCTGGAGAATCATTATCATCATGTTCTATTAATTTAAGAATGCGAAACGAGTGGAAAATTGATGGTGTACATTATTATTTTCTTAAGGGATATATATAATCTAATGAGACATTGATTCATTTCTCCGAACTAATCATCGTTACTATATGAAAATGAAATATATATATTCAGTCGGTGTGATTGTGAAGGAATTCCAAGCGCATGTTCAAGCAAGCGGGTAACTAAATGCCACGGTAATTCTTGCAACTTAAGTAATTCACCGTCACTTAAGTTGCAAGTAATTCACCGTCAACAAATTGAGGTTGGTTCAAGTGGCAAGTGAGATCTTGGGTTTGAATCCTCGTGTATGAAAAAACTTCATTTGGGAGACTCATCCACCATTATTTATATAACAAGCCCGGGATAAGAGTGGGAAACCAAAAAAAATAAAATTAACCGTCAAGAAACTAGCCATTAGCTATCGAAATGCTACCCAAAACTATGTAAATAAAGAAACTAACCAAAATTGGCAAGAACGTCGATGATTAGAAGGTGGGAGATGCATGAGACATCAATTTCGAGCATCGCAACAAAAGACAACAAACAAAATCTTGTTGTAGAACGCTTGATTTGGGATTTCATTTTATAGTAGTACATACTTATTCAACCCCTGATGTTTATTCCAAATTACTTACCAATTTAATAAAAATTGTGGTCATTATACTCCCCTCTTTTTAAAAAAATGGGGCCATTGTGCAGGGGCAGGGGAGCAAGGGGTCAGGCCTGCCCTAGAATTTATTTTTATATATATATGGTAATAATTAATCATAGCTTTGTGGTTGGCTCCTTGTAATATACACGTATGGCCCGGGCTCGTACACGTGACTGGGACCAATGTGTCTCAAAATATTAAATGTAATAAAAAATATTATAATGACCACATTTTGAAAAGGAAGTGTGTATAATGACAAAAAAATACCATTAACCATTGTACTTCCTTCACTGCATATATCCAATTAATGGGGGATATGGGAAGGAATGTCAACGAACTTTAACCTAGGCAACAGACTGGCACAACACATCCTCTCTCCTATAATGACAGAACCCTAATTAATTGGGCATTGCTATCATACCCTGGATAGATTTTTGGGTAATGTTACCCAAGCTACTATGTACAAATGCTATCATTGTACGTGGATTTGTGGGCCATCAAGAACAAAATGTATCATGACATTCAACAAAAATTAAATTCGAAAATAGCACCAGTTTTTTAGGATTTTGCATTTCATGCCATACATTAAATTCCTATTGTATAGGTGTGCGTGACTGTAGGTTGTAGCTCACTTGTTTGGCACAATGATCAAAACTTGTTAAATTTTCAAAAATAAAAACTAAAAACTATTTATCTGTACCATATTTGTTGGGAACACTAAAATGTTAAGTTGATTTTCGATTTCTTTAGTTGATATTTAATTTGATAATTGATATCATGGTTATCAAACCCGGCCCAGCTTTTTAAAGTCATAAAAAAATAAATCTAGTCCTTCAGATTAAAAAAGTCTATTACTCCTTTTATAATTTAAAAAATCTATGAATTATTTCATATATTTATACATGTTAAGTTATATATAGAAAGATCTTACATTCAGACTAAAGAACTAATGCTTCTTCTTTATCAAATTTATATTTTAAACTCGTTATACTATAATAATCAATGGCAAAATTAAAGACACAAATAATAGCCAAACTCACAAAGTTACTATATATATATATATAACTTTGTGAGTTTGGGCCATTATTTGTGCGTTTAATTTCGCCATTGGTTATTATGCTAAAACGAGTTTAAAAATGTAAATTTGATGAAGGAGAAGTATATATATATATATTCTTGTCCCTAGATTCACATCTTATAATAACTATGGTAGAGGAACCAACTTGTGTTGGACCCAATGGAGGTGGGCTGGGGTCCCTTAAGCATCAACTAGGGTTCAAGTCCTGGTGGTGTGAATGGAGCATGCACAGTTGGTAGGGTGCCCACCTTAACACGTGCCGACCGAAGCCCGAGAGAGACTAGTCCTGTGTTGACGGGGATACTCTTTTAGTATTAAAAAAAAAACACTATGGTAGAGTATCTATGGCGTTACCGGATTTATAGTATGTTAGTTGGCCCGAAATCCCACTAATTAGGCCATGATCCCAAGGGTCATATTGATAGCATATGACAACCAAATCATGTTGGTTTGTAGTGATAATCGTCAAGTAGGGACATTAAATTATTGATATGACTTGGGCTCAGAAAATCCGATTAATCCTCCTGAACGTCGTCCAAGTCTCGGAACTGGAAACCGAGGCTCGGTTAGTTAGGAAGACACTCCCGAGCGCGGGAAAACTCTCGGTTTCGAAAAACGACTCCCGTTTTACCTCGAATTAATTACCCGAGATTAATTCCTTCGGTAAATCACTGTATAACGACTTTAACAGTCCCGGTAAAAATCCAAATTTTACCCGGGCTGTTACAATTTCAGTCTATGTAAAAAATATTATAAAAAAATTAAGAAACAAAAATTGGGTTGCATGTGATTGATACATGGCTCGTCTCACTTGTTGTTTTGAAACCATGTTCATAAGGTTAGGAGTACCAGTTTTCATCTATCACATACAAGATACATACACATATAATATATTTTTCTTTAGGAATGATAATTTTAATTTATTTCTATATAACATCATTACGAAACTATTTATTTTTTGTATATTTATTTTTCTCAATATATTAAAGTTATATGTTATAATAAAGTGACAAAACTAGCTATTGATGTTCAAATCATCTTATTATATAGATAAAGTGAGTTGTGTAGTAATTTTTTACGTGTCTATTGCAACGATAATTTGTAATATAATTAAATTGAGTAGTAATACTATAAAATTTTATTAAAAATACAAAAATTAATAACATTATATGTTTACTTTAACTTTTTTTGAAAAATATATTACATCTTTTACTTTTCTATATTGTAAAATAATTTTTTGTTAATATATAATATATAGATATTATTCACTCATACTAATTACAAGTATAAGAGTATAGGTATAAACTGGAAGACCTTCTTATCATTTCTGTTGTGACTTTCTTGTTGATCATACTTATGAGGGTTAGTCTCTACCTTATATATATGGAAAAGAAATAAGAATACAAAGATACCAAAAATGTATATATAGTAGTGAGTATAATTTAAAAATTAGGTTGATAATATACCTTCTAGGCACCTCTCATCAAATAGTAATATACATATAAAATATAATTCTTTTACGAAATTTTATCAAACATGATTTTTGACAAGTCTCATTTCGAACTACATATATGTAAATATTCTTATCCAATTTTTGAAACTCGTTAAGCACAATGTTTAATTCAGAATTCTAATTTCAAAATAATTAAAAAAGGCAAAAATAGTGGCATCATTAAAAATAGGACAAAAATTAAGGTAGTTATTGAAACAACCTGACCCGAATTTACCGCTAGTCACAGTAAACACGTGGCCATCTTATTATTACAGGATTAACAACGTCCAAGTCACACAATAAAGACAAACCCAAGCATAGCTTAAGATAACAAACCACACACACATCACCCGAGCACGGGGGTAATTATTATACAAACAGTCTCATCAACATCCAACAAAAACAAGAAACACACAACAGCAGCGGAAGACTTGAAATAACAACAACACACCACAATCATAAGATGCAGCGGAGTATGGATCCGGATCTGGCAGAGGGTACGCCGCAGCTTGCCTGGCACGTTCCTGTACTAAAACAAATCAATCTACGCGACCGAGTCACGTAGGCGAGGGGTGAGTCCGAAGTGCTCACCGGGTAAAATCCACAAGTAATAATTAATATACAAGCATCCATTATAACCAAGTTACCAGATACAACAAAATATCACAAGACAAAACCTTAACTTGATTCTACGGTTCCCCGGTTATCTTCCTAAAGTCTAACCTGTTAAACTAATCCAATTTTTATTATCAGGGCCCCTATCACAATTTAAATGTTGGCCGTGCCTGGTAGCCAGGTTAGCTAACCCCAGGGTACTCCCCGTAAAACCAAAATATCTCAAAAACCGAGTCCCGCAGTCCTCGGTCGGGAGTCCCGCAGTCCTCCCTATTATAAATCAAGTCATAACTCAATACACAAGTGGACTACCATCTGGCCGTACCAACATCTAATTGTGATTATCTAACTGTCTAGGTGATACCGTTATTATTACCCACAGTCAATCAAGTTCTCATAACCGATCCCGTGTAGACTCTTTCGACTCGTCTAACAATCTTAATCATATCTCGAGTTCACCCAGTTTCCACACCTCATAGCAATAACAGCAAACGTAACATCACAGTACACATCCAATCAAACATTCGTAGTCACAAAATTATTCACAACAAGGCACACAGCAAAACATCATCAAACCGTAACTTGGTATAACAGGCTGAATATTAACAATTACTTGTCCTCACCTTAGTTGGTGTATTCCTCGGGAATTTCGCCCTCGGGTTCCAAGTCCACGTTCTCGTTCACTTCACCTAGATATGATGACACACAATCACATAAATGCACAACATATGATATGCATGTGTATTTATCTATTTCCCATAATTCATTTATAGTATGTCTTATGGTAATTATTATTCTTATCCATTTAATTTCCTTGATAATATATACTTTCTCAAAGCTATTATTATTTATTAATACTTTCAGAATATATATGTATTTTCATTCGTATAAAATAAATTCTACTATATTAATATCGTATTTATTTATTTATTATTATTTATAATTATTTATTTTATTCCTCCAGAATATATTTATATTGTGCGTGTATATTGTACCGTATGATCTTTTCTATGCTTCCAGAGTATGTATATATATAGAATTACTACCATTATAATTGTTTTAATAATAATACCGTTACTATTTCTCTAATCGTATGTATAAGTGTGTTTGTAGAGAAGCTGGCCAGCCCACCACCCATGAGCAGACCTATTGGCTCAACCCAGTAAAAGGCCTGGGCCAAGCACTTCGGCCCACTTGAAAACCAGACGCGGGCCTTCAATCCAGCTCGCCACCGGCGAGCCAACTCACCACGGCGGACCGGACTGCAACGCGAGGAAGGCAGGGAGCGGCGCTGGCTTCCGTAGGCGAGACGACGCGGCTGCGGTGCGGTGATGGCGGTGGTGTGACCAGGCGAGCAGAGGAGGCGGTCGGGTTGACGGTGACTTGGTGGTTTGTGGCGGCTGACGCGATGAGGAAGGCGAATGGACGACGGCACAAGGAGAAGGCGCGGTCGGCTGTAGATCGTGGCGGCGTCGGCTGCTGGTGGTGGCGCGACAGCGTGAGGGAGGAGGGTGTGCCGCGCGGTGGTGGTGGTCGGAGGAGAGGGGCTGTCGACGGCGTGACGGCAGTGGGGAACAGGAAGACTAGGGGGGGTAATGGTGAAGTGATGCCGTTTTGGCAACCGGGTTCCTTCCTTTGTTGCGTGTTTTTGTTTTTTTTTGTTTTTTTTTAATGTATAGGTAGGCTGATGGAAGTTGCGTGCAGAAATTTTAGACAAAGCAGTAAGGAGTTGCTGGTGGCTCAGTTGTAGATGTCAGGGAGCTGATGCTTTTTTATAAAATCAGGGGAGGTAGAGGACAACTGATATTGGCAGACAAAAAGAAAGAAGATTCGTAAATTATTGGTGAATTATGGAGGTTACTGTGTGCATGATTGGCAGAAAAATCTGATTCATTAAAAGACCTTTTTGCCCTTCTTGTTTCCTTTAGATTTTGTTTTAACCTAGGGGCATTTTCGTCTTTTCGCACTTTTACCAATCCGGAAAATTCTACCTTGTCCCGGAAATTCCGTAAAAATATCCGGGGTATGAATCGAGACTCGGAATTAGAATCCGATGCTCGGTTTACCATGAAATAATTACTAAAGATTAATTCCTTCCGATAAATCACTATGCAAAGGAGTTACGGTCGCGGTAAAAACGAAAAATTTACCTGGGTCGTTACAGCTATTATAGAAGAGTTAATTTTTTTCATAAAAAAATACTCATAAGAAGATTTTCACTCTCCAACACTCTAAAAAAACGTTGATAATACCTTCTTATACTTAAAAAGTAATTTACACTAAATTTCATTAGTAGTAAAAGCTTTGAGTTCAAAAAAATAAAAAAGTAAAAGTCATGAGTTTTATAGGGAGTGAAAAAGTTGATAAGAAAGATATTGATGGCATTTAATATCTGGGTATAAAATGCAAACTAAAAGATACCAGGGACTATTTTAGAATTTATATCATTTCGAATATAAAAATATAATTTATCTTTAATAGGCCCACATAACCTAAGTGTTATTAATTTATTTGTACACATCATCATGGGTAATGTTACCCGAGTTTTTGTCCAAGGTAGGATAGAATTACCCTAATTAATTAGAAGCCACATCTAGATTTGCATGGGGGCCTTGACAAAACAGATGGTACCATGTGTCTCCAAGGAATCTTGGAAGAGAACAGCAGCGACGACTTGTCTCCTGTCAGTGATTTTGACGCGAGGAGGCCTTGACATTAATAAGACTCCTCTCGGACCTCTCCCTTGATCCTTGCTGCATGCTCGATCAGACAGAATAGAAGAAAGTACTGAAATTAAATGCTCATTCTAGAAAGCAAGAAAACTTAATATTGAGAAAATATTTTTTATTCTTTTTGGAGAAATTTTGTTTAATTGTATTTTGGGGAGATTTTTGGCCAAATTAAATCTTTGATAAATGGAGTCAATACAATTAATTGTTTGATTTGATTCGGTAAAAATTAAAAACCGGCTAGATTGTCATAATTATGCTGGAATTAGCCTTAAAACTTCACCTAATAAAAGAACTGCTCGCAGTAACAATAGTAAAACAAATCTGTATATGTGGAGCTTTAACAGTATTGTAGATAGCCTATACAGATTAATTCTTCAACTAACTATCCAAAACAAGTCTATCAAGCTATCACCTTGTTTTGGAAATATTCCAATTAATTATAAAATCATATCACTGGACCGTATGCTACCCAGAAATGCAGTCTGAATTCGACAATACTGATTAGATTATTTTTATCAAGCCATAACCAAGAAGGTCATGACAAGTCGTTCTCATCGGTTGCGTTCCCGATACTTAAACGTACGCTTGGCATTTGCTTATCTTTCTCAGTTGGATTCCTTTAGAGGCTTACTAATTAAGGCCCAATTTATTGATAATATCCAAGGGGAAACTCTCTGCAAATTTGGCTTTGCATGTCAATTGGTTTGAGGACCCTAGCTAGCTAGCTAGGTAGTTGAAAAATCAAATCAAAAAGAGAGAGGAAAGAGACAGAATTAATTAGAAGAAAACGGAGCAATTTAAGAATTGGGTTGGCACCTTCTTGTGTTGGCTTTTTAGGTAATTCTAATACAAGCCATTAGATATAAAGGGAGGGCTGAGATTAAATTTCTCGGTATCACGAATAGTATTTTTAGAACTACAACTAGTAAATGATAGTAAATTGCATGGAGACATCATCTGTGGCTATATATGGAGTGGGATTGAAGAGGAGCGCAAAGCAAGAAAAATTAAGTATATTTCAAAAGAAAACAAAAAAAGGCAACAAAAAGATGGCAAGTAGCAAGCAGGTTAGTGTGATGGTGGTGATGGTGGTGCTTGTGGTTGCAGCCAACTTTGCTCACTATGCTGTTGGTATACGTGAGATTAATTATAATCCAAGAGGTGTGTCTGATGGAAGTGATGATGACCATGTTACTGATATTTTGAAGAAGAATAGTCGTCATCCCTTCTTCGATATCATGCTCCAATTAGGTGGACTTCCTGATCATCAGAGTCTTACTTGCAAACCTATCGGCCTGGCTTGTAATTCACCTGAGGAATGTTGCAGTGATATTTGCGTTCCACTGTTTGGGCTGTGCGGATGACATGTAGTACGTATACACTGGAAATCAATGCCTGGCGAACTCAACGAGATTACATCCATCGATTGTCAGGGAAGTTCTATGTGTGTGTGAGTGTGTGTGTGTGTGGCCAGTGTGCTTGTATTAAGGTCCAGCTTCTAAGCGATCCGGGTATGGACGTATGCTTCTATGTTGTGGTGTAATTTCAATAAATAAATAATAATGTTTTTTTTTTGGGAGAAATTTTGTTTGATTGTATTTTGGGGAATTTTTTGGTCAAAATCTTTGATAAATGGAGTCAATTTAATTAATCATTCACAGCACAGCTATGGGGGAACCATCTTGATCGTTGAACTGCTTTTGAATTGAGGCCCATTTTTGGAATATGAAATTTTAAGCTAAAAAAAAAATAAAAAGATCAAGGGAAACATCGAGTGATGATGAGATGACAATCACTCTATCAGTCACCTGAAAAGCTAGAAATTGTGGTTTAAAACACAATCGTTTCATATGTATTATTCATTGTCAGTTTTACTATCATTATTGCAGATATATTCCTTAGTTAAAATGGGAGTATCTCCCTCTACAATTTTGACAACTTGGGTGTACTATTGAGCATTGCTGAATTGATTATTTCAATCAAAACCTTAATTAATTAATGGGTGAGATTCATATTTTTATACTCTTAACATTATCAAAAAGAAAACCAGAATATACCACTGGAAAATCAGCTGTAAAATACGATTAGTATATAATTTGTTAAAACAGAAGGATGAACGATTTGTAACAGAAGATAGAGAATGAATGATTCCTTTGTGGAGTAAAGAGAGAAGAACGATAGTTTTTTTTTTTTTTAACTTTGGAGAAGAACAATAGTTAGGTGGTGTCTTTTTGCATGAAAACTTCTTGCCTTTTCTTTAACTTTCCTCTTTAAGAGGAACAAATTAAGATTTCTATTAAAAACAATACCATTAAGGGTCCCCATGATTTCCCAGTGCAGAAAGAGATTGATGCCTTCGGTTAGGACCATTTTAATTGCTTGGGCGCTTAGCTGTGTTTAGACGGTGCATCCAGGACCAGTAGTACACATGACGAGTCCCAAAACTTTCCTAATCAGTACAGTTTTTGAGTTGAATTGCCTTTTGCGGATGCTAAAGATGCTAGCTTAATATTCGCTCACAAAATAAATACAGGTGCTTAATTTGGTCCCGGATTTGAAAATGACGAAGAAGCAAATTTATATTCCCATCATAAGAAACCTTAACCGTTCATGATACAGAACAGTAAATTAAATTATTGCATTACAAATGTAAAGATCAGCTGGGATAGGCATAAGATTAAGACGTCGAACTAGAAAACACAATTGCGCGCACCGCAACTGTTACCCACTAACCAACTTGCACTTAGACATTAAATAACTAAACCCATCTTCAGATCTTTATTTATGTACTACAATTTACAAGCTCTTCATAATTTCCATTTTGTAAAACAATGAAGTGTCTCTTTGGGAATCTTGCTTACTCTTGTTCTTTTGTTATTCTCTGTGTCGTCCTAGTATGTAGTTTTCCCGCAAATAATGCTGCTCGCATTACTATCCCAAATAATGAAACGATTCCTGCAGTTATAGTTTTTGGGGATTCGATAATGGATCCTGGAAACAACAATGACATCAAAACCATCGTCAAGTGCAACTTCCCACCTTATGGGAGAGACTTCATGGAAGAAAAGCCAACAGGAAGGTTTTGCAATGGCAAAATTCCCTCGGATATTTTCGGTATGTGGAACTACCAATGAAGTGCAAATGGATACCAAATGCAATCATGCATGCAATTTTTTTTATTTTTGAAAGAAATTGTCCCCAATACAAAAACTACCCGTATTGGGTTTATGCGAGGGATTGTCTGTGAAGGGGTGAAAACAAATTGTAGGAGAAGGTATTTTAAAGTGCTAGCAGTAGATGGTAACAAAGTTAAGGTAGACTAAGGGTTCGATTGATGTAACACTATGACATGCTTATAAACGGTTGACAAAAGAAAACAATGCAAAACGCAAGACCATTTAACTACTCTAAAACTATATAGTCAGTTTACAGGTAAATACTAGATACTGAAGTACTTGTACATTGATGCCCCCTATCCGGGCGGATATTGGGAGAGCAAGGGGGGCCAGGCCTGCCCTAAAATCCAAATTTATATAAATATAGTAATAATTTTTCTCAAATTAGCTTGTAGTCTAGTGGAATTTGAATCTCATTGTTTGCTGCAGTTCACGGGTTCAATCCCCCTAAATTTTATTTAGGGATCCGCCCTGCCCCCTAGAAACCTAGTACCTTGTAGTAGAAGGTACATACAAATTATCCCTACAGTAATTCATTGATGAATTAGTCAAAACCAGTTTCGTATCTTCTTTCTCTTAAGCTTGGATCCTACCCTTTCAAAATATTTTCAGTTGAATCACTTGGCATAAAGCAGCTCTTGCCAGCATATCTTGATCAGGATCTGCAGCTTCAAGACCTACTTACAGGTGTAAGTTTCGCCTCAGGTGCTGCTGGTTATGATCCCCTCACAGCCAAAGTAGCGGTAATTAATGAGAGAGACGCCTATTTCCCCATTAATTTTGGTTTCATTTTTTTTGGTAATCATTAATTTTGTCATATAAAATTCACAATCCATTCTTTGTACTGACATGCTTTCATTTTCTTAATCAGTCGGTGTTATCGTTATCGGATCAACTAGATATGTTTAAAGACTATCTAACAAAGATAAGGACAGCTGTGGGAGAAAATACTGCTGCAACTATTCTATCCAAAGGCATATATATAGTTTGCACAGGAAGTGATGACATTGCCAATACTTACTTCTCTACTCCTTTTAGAAGAGCTCAATACGATATCAATTCATACACCGATTTAATGGCAAGCTCTGCTTCAAGTTTCTACGAGGTATGTTTTCATCACCAAAAATGGCTGGAATTTAACTTTCTTTTCCCTTATAACACAGCTTCATCAAATGTCCATCTTTTCTTCCTTTTTTAGTCCTTTGTAACTTCCGCACTATAGATCTTACAACCTCAACCGCTAACGATTTGACAAATTAGAGTAATAATATAAGTAACCTTGTATCTATTTTTGTGTTAAAAAAATACACAGAAATGTATAATACATCAAGTAATTAATGTGAAAAATATTAAGTTATTATTTTAAATAATATAATAACTCATTAATGGGCCGAGTTGCAAAGTTAATTGTAGGCCTAACTAATACTGGCCGAGTTGCACCACGCAACAGAAATCTTGAAATTTTAGTACGGGACTACAGGTGCTGGTAACTACGAGCCCATTGATCCAAACACACAGCTAGAGGCTAAAAGATCAGATAACCCATCAAATTTATGGTAGACATGTTCGAAAAAAATCCGAGTGATCTAGCTGCGAGACAGGAACCAGAGCCCACGTGGGATAAGAATCCGGGCAGCCTACTTCCACCTCTTGAGTCCTGCCTTAGCTTAGTAGATACAGAATTCCAAAACAAGCAATGGTTGTGACTTGTGACGAAGCTATAACATCATCAATTTGGAATTGGTACCCAAGTCCTAAACAAGAATTTGCAACAAAATGTCTCCTTTCTATAAGCTCCATGTAAACCCAAAACTCAACAGCCTTCCATCACCAGGAAAGCATGTATTTTTTCCTTCATTGACCGCTTTTTGTACATCCATCCTAATAGCAGAAAATTTGACAGGAACTCTATGGACTTGGAGTAAGAAGAATTGGAGTCATAAGTTTGCCACCAATAGGGTGCGTGCCATCGCAAAGAACATTGGGTGGAGGCATTGGACGTGAGTGTTCGGAATCCTCCAACCAAGCAGCAAGGCTCTTCAATTCCAAGCTGTCCTCAATCGTTGATTCCCTCTCTATAATGCTTCCAGATGCTAAACTAGTCTTTGTTGACATCTATAGTATTTTGCTCTCCCTCATCCAAAATCCCCACCAATATGGTAATTTACAATAGCATGCATTGCACACATAAAATAATATTTATGTTGACATCTATAGTATTTTGCTCTAAAATAATTAATTGAATGGAAAAGGGAAGTAGTTTTTTCCTAAAACTAGGTTTGGGTGACATTTGTCTTGCCGTGCACATTAACAGGGTTTGAAGTATCAACCAAAGGATGCTGTGGCACGGGAAACATAGAAGTCAGCATATTGTGCAATCCCTTGGACGACGCAAATAGTTGCAAAGATGCCTCAAAATATGTATTCTGGGATAGTTACCATCCTACAGAGGCAGCTTACCAGATCATCGTCGACCACTTCGCCCAAGAAGCCATAAGCAAACTATTTTGAGTTTCTTTCTCAAGAGTAATCCAATTCTATTCAAAATAAAGAAAAATCGAAGGTGTTTGTGTACAACTCGTCAAAAGGAGAAAATAATGGATGGTGTAAAATCTACAAATCCAGAATGTGGGTATATCAGGATAGTACATCATTCATTTGTTCAAACTGATCATCCTCAACACATGAAATCAGGCCGGTGTGAAGACTCCAAGTATGTTCAATAAAACCAGTTACTAAATGAGAAGGTAATTCAGCAGCCTAGTAACGAAATGCTACGCGTAAATAAAAAAAGAACCCATGGTGGTAGTTGGTCCTTAACTAAAAGAAGGTGAAGACTTCTCAATCTACATTGTTGCAACAAAAGATAAGAAACAAATCAAGATATAAAACGATTTAGATTTATTGTCCCATTAGTATACCTAATAGCTCTAGGCCTTATCCGAGTAGTGAGTCACGACTGCGGTTTGTCTGGCATAAGGTAATAACTACTGCTACAATAGGATACTCTTGTCATAAGAAAACCAGCCAGCCTTGCAATACATATAGGAATATACAACTGAAATAAATTATTCCCACATCCACGACCTAAAAATTTTCAACCCCTCGAGCATTCCAAGTTCCATATTTCACCTACTATAGCCCAGCAAGCTACAAAATTTCATACTCCCTTTACTGCCTATGACTATCCATATAAATAAACAAACTATATATACACATAAATGAGGTGGGAAGCAAGGTTAACGAAGTTTATTCTGAGCAACAGCCTGGCATAACTCATCCTCGTAGAATAGAACCCTATTAGAAGCCAATGATTTGCATAGGGGCCTTGACAAAACAGATGGCACCATGCACCGTGAAGGGAATGCTGAATCTTGGAAGAGAACAGCAGCAATTTGTTTCATCTCAGTGATTTTGATGCGAGGAGGCCGGGGACCTTGTCTGGGCGCTTTTGGAGTATGTGGACTTGGCATGAAAACTCCTTTCCCATCACCCTTGCTAATATCAAACAGAATAGAAGAAAGTAAAATGCCCATTCTATAAAACAAAAAAGTTAATATTGACTAGAAAATTGTATGATTTCTGATACTTACGTCACAAATGGCCAGTGTTCAGTGGGACGAGGGGTCATTATTCTCAACATCTCCTGTCGACTTCGATCTGGTGTTGTATAATTGAAGTAGAATTGCCTCGCGAGCAAAACCTGCTCCAAACAAGTATAACTCATGTCACAATCAACATACGTTAACATCTGCTTAAACAAAAGAAGGATACTTACAGCTTTTCTAATCTGTCGAGAGACATGAAACACTGCCCGCAGTTGGTCATGGTGCAGGTGACAAAGTATTTTGACCTCAAGAATACAAAAACCAGAATCAATAGGCAGGATCAAGAATTAAAAAGGCAAAACACTGTGGTTCAGGGAATAAGGCATCAAAACAAAAAAAGCTCAAATGTGGCTTCCAAGGAAGGAATTGTTAGTATTTTCAAGCAACAACTTCCAGTGTAATCCAAACTGCATATTTCAAGCTTCCATTAGCCCAAACAGAGAATTGAAAGGGAAACAAGAGAATAGTTCTGTAGGTATCAAATCAAACCTATAGAACAAACTTAGCTTAGTGTTGCAAACATAACAATCTCATTTGATAATGTTTCAATAACTAGCAGTCTCGGGTAACCAAAGGACAATAAAACAAATTATCAAATCCATCAAACCTTAGTTGATAAACATTTTATGTCGGGATTTTAGAATTAAAGGAATAAGAAGTAAAACAATGAGGTTTCGGTGACAAGACTATGGTCAAATGTGGCTTGAAGGAAAAGGATTCTTGGTATTTCTAAGCATCAAGTACAGTTTTATACAAACAACATATTACAAGCTCACATCAGAACAAACAGAGGAATGCAAGGGAAACAAGAGAAAAGTTAGATAGACAGCAAAGCTAGAGAATAGATCCATCTTACTGTGGTAAACATGACTGATCTGTCATTGCACTACGTTTCACAATAGCAGTGTAGAGGTAACCAGGGACAAAAGCACGAATTACCAAGTAAACAGAAAACCCCATTTGATATATATTTTGTGTCAGCAAAGAGAACGCATTACCTACTATCTAGAGGTGAAATCATTTGAATACCAACAATGGCAGCATAAATGAATCTAAAGCATCTAAATCATCACATTAAAATTATTAAAAGTTTTATGTGCATGACGCATCTGATTCTCACCAAAAACTAGAAACACAGAGGAACAAACAGGTCAGGAGATATTATTACCAGAAGTTCCATGGGAAGAGACTCAAGCCTGGATGCATATTCACAATCTACATTCCGAGGCGTCTTAGGTGTACTTGCTAAGTGGTTCTGTTTAAGAACATCCACAGGCGACATCATCAGAGGGCTTCTATCGATGACCCTGTTTTCAAGCACAATATCCTCCTCTTCCAACTTTTCGGCACCAAACACAGCAACCCGTTTCTTCCCAAGGTCCGTGCATGACTTCCCTGCCGAGGCCTTGCTATATCTAAGCTGAGCAAGAGCACCTGGTTTCAGATACTTGCTGCTAGACCTCCGCAACCGCCGTTTCCTTTTAGATGCTCTCGAATCCCTATCCTCAGGAGACACCTTCTTCATAATTACTTCCTTTTCTCTCACTGTTTAGTCTGCCGCTCCAAAAACTCCAGGCGTACCACCTTCCCTTTGTTCAAAAACAATTCAATAATCAAGAAATTCAAACATAAGCCCATCATTTAGTCAAACATTTAAGGCCCACTTTCAGCGAAATAGTAAATCAAATAAGACATGTACACATCCCACGCAGAAAACTTGAAAATAAATTCCATTTTCAAATATTCCCGTACTTTGCCAATTATTACAGTTTTAGATTCAATTGAGCAGAGAAAGAGTATACCACCACAGAAATTAAACAAACCATCCAGTGAAAAGAGAAAACTTATGAATCACAAGCACAAAACCCTAAATAATTCGAATCAAACATAAAAATCCCTAAATGCACACACATTCAAAGAGAAAAACCTAAACAGTGAAACAGACACGAAGCAGAACAGAGCAGTAACGCACTAACCTGGAAATTCTGAGATTTTAAAGAAAATCCATATAAATTGAGACAATAAAGCTGGAGAACTGAGAGGGGAGCGAAAGACAAAAGAAAGGCGGTGTTTGGGGAGAGAGAGAGAAAGGGGGGAAAATGATGGGGCCGCTAGGGTTTCCTACCTTGACTTGAATTTATGTCCATTGCCCGCCAAAATTTTCAAGCGAAAATGCTTTGCAGTCCGCTAAAAAGACTAAAACCGTACCAGATGAGACTCACCTGGAGGTGTACGTGGCAAGTTCTGGTTGGTGGGGTGACAGAATTTTATAGGACGGGGGTTTGTTCACTTGTGCTCTGTCCCGACGATTGCGCGAGATTTAGATTTGGCTATGCTTATCTATCTTAATCAAGAATCTTTGGTTTTAAATTTGTGTTAATTATAAAAAATTGATTTCCCTAATCAGGAAAATTCAACAGCAGTTGCCAGTTGCAGTTGGGCCCAGCTCAGGGAACACTTGTGACTATTTTTAAGGCTACGAAAGGACGTGTTAAACCCTTCACGCACCATTAATTACGCGTGACTTGGCGCTTTCCAGAGTTAAATGCCAAGGGTATTCTGGTCGTTGCACGGAAAATTTTCATCGGATTCCTCTCATTTGTAGAAAAAAAAAAAGGAATCCCATGCGATTGACTGACACAGACAGGTAAACCAGATTGTTGGGTCACGGGCCCGATTTCGTGTAAACGTAAGCCTTGTCACCTCATAGCCCAATTCAATATTCTTTCTAAATCCATTGACCCAATGGATCTTTCTATCCCAATGACCCTTTACCTTTAGTGGTTGGTTCCATGGCACAGAAATGTGGAGCTAATTGATGATTCGATATTGGAATTAAGCTGTAAGCAGTAACCCCTTTGTGATATTTGTAAAGAGTAGGTGTACTTCGCCATGCAACTGCACTAGACATGCAATGAGCGAAATAATGTGAATTTGTGGGAACCATAATTGAAGCCTAATCTAGGCCCGTCCGGTAAACAAAACTCACTGAATCGTGGGCCTGGCATGTAACTTGTGGTGGGCCTGTCAGTAACTCTTCGGTTTTGGTCCCTGCACAAAACATGCGGGTATTAACAAGTGTGACATGACGTATGGAACATCATTTAGAGAGGCACATTCCCACAGCAATGATAACGTGGCTTATAGATCTTTTGCTTTCCTCAGGGAAGTGCACTAGTTTTGGGGCAGATGTTGCGTGATTGAAGACCTAACCTAGTCAACAATCCAATTGATGGCTTCCAGGGTTTTCACGGTTAATGATTACGTTGAAACAATGATGTTGTGCAAGTTACCCTTGATGAAATGACCCTGGATCAATTCGTACATCTTCCATCTTTAGGTTAAGATTCCCCATCTGTTTCCCTACATTTTCTCCAATTAATCAGGAAATTTGGCGCTTTCCCCTGGTCCACATTCATCAGGCTTCTCTGATTGCCGGAGATCATAGTGTTTTTTTGTGTAACTCTGGCTTACTTTTTCCGAGGTTGGTAATAAGATATGATCGGTAGATGTAGGAAATCAATGAAATTTTAAGTTGGGAATGCCAATTCCACACTATGTTTATAACAGGAAAATTGCCAACGCCTCAGTAGCGCAGTGGCATTGAGCTTTCGTCGTGTACAATGCAGCCCGGGCTTTATCCGGGAAGGTATAGGTGTGTTTAACAGTGTATTAAAAAAAAAAAAAAAAGAAGAAAAGGAACCCCAAAAAATTTGGTCGCTGGGGTGCAAATTGCGTGGAAGACAGAAAATAATGTATGCCTATAATGATAACAATGGCACGAAAAACTCCATCAAGGACCACATGCAGGCACGGCCTAGCACAACACAACTGTGCCTAAATTTAGCCTTACGCCCACCCACAGCTGATGTGTTATAGATCATCCTTCGTCAAAGATAAGGACGTAGCTATTTAGCCTCACCACCGTTGACGAATGATGCTAGATTTAAAAATTATAGGTTTAATCTGTTCCCTTACGGGGATGTTTCTGTCATCTAGCTAGGATAATGGTAGTGCAAATGTTAACACGATGACTGTAAATATAGTTTCCTTCAATTTAATTCTGTATATGTTTCGTTAGGAGTCCGTAGAACAATTCATTAGGGAGACTATGTCTACCCGAAGTGGGCGAACAATTCATTATAGAAAAGTTATGGTCGGTTGTCTCATTGAGCCTCTAGAACTGTTCATAATTCACCTTTATACTTGAAAATTCATATCACTAACTAATGTGACCAGCAATATGGAAACCTGCATTATCAATTTAGAATTTTCTCAACCAATTTGTGCTTGGATTATGTATGGTATGTCTGGTCCCGCGCCCAATAACTAGCTGCTCAACGAACTGGTGGGGCGGCTGATGGTAGACTAGAGATATATATATATAAGTAGGCCTGGTGAGTGGTATGATGCTTTAATCAAACCAGCTAAATTTGATGATTCTTTTGTAATTTTTATCAATGTACAACCACCTCCAACTCTGATCTTGCTTTACCAGGTAATCGTGACAACTGGTCTTATTGTGGTTCAATTGTCTATTAAAAAGTGTAAAATCGCTGCTTAGCAAGATTTCTATTTACAGAGAGAATTCATTGTCTGCGAATTGTCGTCGTGCTGTAGCCTTACTAAACTGGCAGATTCTAACCAAGTAATTGAACCCTCCCTGTTATCCAGTAAAAAGCTAAGAACAGGTAATTGGGTGATGTGCGGCGGTCTAGTCTTAGGGCACCGCATCGATTTGAAGGATACCACGACAACCAGTTAATGTGTGAATCCAAATCGGTTAAAATAGAGAAAAAGAAGTATGAAATACAAGTACTACTACTTAACTCGAGCTAGTTAGGGATGATGTGGCATCACGTTCACAACACCTAAAAAGGGTACAAACTTTCGTTACCAAATCTTTTGCAGAAACCATTACACCTTTTTCAAGAAATATTGTTTGTGAACCCAGAATCTGGATTCTTGAACTGAGCGACTAATTATGGCACAATTAATATTGAATTGCCAGCTGAATGGGGTATTAATATTATATTCACTCTGCAACTTATACAGCCAAATGGGTACATTGATGTTGTTTTTCCAGCTTTTTACAACATAATCAATGCAATTACACCACAATCCGTTTCTTCTTACTACAATTTTACTGATAAGAAAGGACCGAGGAGTAGACAAATCGTTTCAGTGAGCTCCACGCTGTAGAAAGCCCCTGCATATTTTATAACAGAGGAATCTCTCGTGGATTCCTTTTTAGCTCCTTTAAAGGGTTTAGCTGGTGTTTTAGTATATCCCACCAACCCGCCACAAGATGGCATTAGGACAATAGGCCCCTGTGGATTCCACAATAGGCCGCCATTTAAATATACCGTTAACCCATTTATTTATACCCGTAAGACAAGCTTAAGGTTTTGGAATATTTGCCTAATAATACAAACTGATGATTCTTTCGACCAACATTCGATGTAGACCTATAATCTGGTCCCTGTTGAGGTTTGCTTAATGCATAAACACGCGTGACATTGTACCCGTGACGCCGAAGCATCACCAATTACTACCCGTGATGTGAAGGAAATTGACATGCAACATCTTCTTCATCAGCTTAAGGCATATTGAAGATACTTAAGATGCAACTCTTCAACGTCAATCTACCTGCACCTCCCCAATTGTATCGCAACAATCTATCGTTTCTTACCTTTAGCTTATGCTGCAACTAGAAGGAAAGAACCAGAGAGAGAGAGAGGAAGGTGCACAAAAAAATGGCCATGGTACCTAGTATAATGAAAGTGCCGTTACTTCTGCATAGCATTGACAGTTGAACTGAAACTGCGAAGAATGCTTGCATAATGAATGACATGTAGAAGTCTTCGTTATTGTCCTTTACGTAAAATCCATGGAAAATTAGGGGGGTGCAAATTGGAATATGCAGCAAAAGTTTCGATGCTTATATTTTAATCTGCAAATTGCTTAGGATCGAGGCATCCCATAACCGTAGCAGTATTTTTCTTAAAAAAAAATTATGAACATGAACTATGAAAAGACGATACTAGTCTTGGAACATGGTCAACTACATTGAATGAGCGAACACTGTTTCTGGCTACTGTTACATAGTGCTTGTGTAGGCTGTACATATATTCCTGTGTATTATCAAACAAAAATTCACAAAGTAAAGCAACCTTATTTAATAAAAATAAAGTAGTCCAACATTTGCTAGTGTTTAATTTTCAATATTATCCTTCGCGGCTTCATTTCATCCCACTATGTGATGCGGTACGGTAATGTGTTGTGGCAGCGTAGTGTATTATCTTATAGCAAATTTCAAGTGTAATGACTTTTCTTCTGTATGATTCAGGTTTAAATATTTTGATTGAAATTATTATAACTAATAAAGTGCGCTTCTAATTTAATAATCTATGTGTTATTTCCAATATTAACTATGTTATTTCCAACACATAGTAAAATTTATAATACAATGAAATGAATTAAAAAAAATATGTTTTCGGTCGGATATAGGGTTTCACATGTGGTGTTTTCTAGAAAGGCAGAGAGAGATAAATGATAGTAAATCAAGAAAAGAAAAAGATGGCATTTGTTGACTCCCAAGCTTTAAACGGAGCCAGGTTAACAAGAAATACTCGATACGAGGCACACGGACTAAAAGTTAGTGATAATATACAATTTTGATTGTTAAGGGGACTGTATATCTCAATTGTTCGTTCGGTCAATCCTGATACATTTTATATGGCTAAATTGCTTATACGCAATTCTATTCCCATCCTCTTCCATTTTCAGCTAGTGACGATGAACCCTGACATTTTGTTGTCCGTTTAGGTCTCTCTCATGCTACCGCAAACAAATTTCTTGTTCGGGGAACACTCATCATTATGTGATACAGCAGCACGCAGTACTCTTTTATTTTTACGTGCCCGTATGTTGGAGGTCTTACAAAAATAGAGTAGACATACCAGTAATGCTGTAATTTGTTCGTAAATTGTCTTGTTGGTCTGTGGAATAGGATTTCTATTTTCTTTTTTGAAATAAAGCACAAGTGATTTTACATTTTCAAAGGAGATAACGAAACTGGACTAATATATTTATTTTAATACATGCTCTTGGACAAAAAAAAAAACTGCTGTTTTTATATCATTTTATATACTCTCGGATGTTTTATATGGTTTTGGATAACTACATGATTTTTTTTCTTTTTTTTTGCAATATCCCTTTTAATGGTAAATGAGAGAGCGAAATTGATAGAGGACAGGCGAAAGCAAATATACGCCACACAACGGGATACCATTAACAGCTAACGGATTTGATCCCTTCACAATCAGTCTCCAGCAAATATTTGTGCCTGAAATCGCCCTAACAGCAGACTTAGTACTAATAATTCAGAACAGACATGTAAAAGACAAACAAATTATACTTTGATAAAGAAATCTCGAGAGTAATAGACATATAATATCCCTCATAAATGGCCAGTAGTGGCTGGAAGAATTAGACAGGTAGGGGGGAAGAGGAGGGCCTAATTAAGGCGCAGAGAGAGAGGGAGGAGGGAGTGGGCCAAAAGAGACATGCTGGACACGTGTAATGGATGGCATGTGCGGTTTGTCATCGTCGCGGGACACGTTAATTTGGGCCACATGGTAGTTGCCATTGAGTGGATCGTTTTCCCGTTTTTAGTTGCTGTAATTGCAGTTGGTCTAGACTTTGGATTGACCCCGGTGCCCTTTCTATCCTATTAGAGAAACGAGTAATGAATTTCGTCCAACTTTTTACCCAACCATCTACTTTATGATTAGCCCATATTGCTGTAGAAATAGGCGCAGGTAATTACCCAGAAGAAAAATATTGGTCAATGTCTCTAGAAGACTCATCCTTATTTCATAAAGAAAAAAAGAGTTTCGCTCCTGAAGCACAAAAGTTATTAACCGTATCCATCCAGCGATGCTGGAAAGAAAATGGGAATAAATTGTAAACGACTTTAATATAGACCTGGCAAAACGGGTATTGACACGACAACACGACACGAACCCGACACGAAATTAGCAGGTATAGATCAGAGATTTTCAACCCGTTTAATTAAATGGGTCGACCCGACCCGACACGAAAATTAGCAGGTCAGGTCGCGGGTTGAGCCGTCAACCCGATGGGTACCTGTTTATGACCCGATTATATTTAAGGTATAGATATTTTACTGATTTAATACAATAATTATTTAATATTTCAGGTCAAAGTTACTAAAATTATCCAAAATATAATGAGTCTACAATTTATAAGTTTATGTAATATATGAGAAAATTTAATTATATGCTTATTTGCTTAAAAAATACAATGAATTGTGCAAAATAGAAATTTTTCAAAGCGACTTTTATCCTTGTTAGATTTAATAGGTAACCCGCGGGTCGACACGAACCCGACACGATAATAAACGGGTTGGACATGACACGACACGATTATTAAATGGGTTGGGTCGGGTTGAAGAATCTGAACCTGTTTACCTGTTCAACCCGACACGAACCCGACACGACAACACGGATTGCCAGGTCTACTTTAATATTTGTGGGCCGCGATAGATCTAATTAGCGGATCCCTTATGCTCGATCTGCAAATCAATGAATCATTTCTATACCATGCACGTTGAGAACAAATTTTTCAACGATTTCCATAAAGTTTGAAACTGAAATTTTTAAATTATATTAACACCCACAACCTCGCCACACTAAAATTTAAAAAATTAATCATAAGAAATCAGGTTTTTGTAATAATAAATTTGGTGAGGTCCATTTGAGCCACAGTCCTCCATCATTGCATATTTGCATGCAATGCAAAGAAAAGATACATGATAAAAAAAAATTAAGTATCATTCCATGCAACGAAAATTAGGTAGCTTCTCTCACGTGGCATGTGGCGATTTCGGCCTCCGTTCGGATAGAATTGGTTGTAAATTTGAATAAAAACATAAAAGAAAACAAGAATTTCTTTTCGTGGAAACATAAGGAAGAAAAAAAACCTTTATAGTATATACTTACACATGGAGTGAGATAATCGAAATAGATTATGCCCATAATCACAAGCGATATCATTCCCCCTCACCTCTCGTCGTTGACAGCCTTTTGAGTCTTTAAACAATTACTTACTCCTATTTGACCCAAAAAAAACAATTACTCCTACACTACCAATCTACCATCCTGTTATATTCCCCTCTATAAAAGCTCAATACTGCCAGCTGGAGCTAATTACTGCAACCAAGGAATTTGCCCCATGCAGTAAAAAGCATCTCAACAAGAGTCATTAGTGATAAAACCACAGTTTCATTCGAAATTACTATTTTACCCTCCGGACTCCGGCCAGGCTCAGGCTATTCTTGTGATATCCCAATCCGACAAGGGCATCTGTGGAATAACGCCATCAGGAACTCCACTAATACACCAATACCGATTTGCTAGCCTGGCGTAGAATATGGTGGTAGTATAGTAGTATATGGTAAAATGGGCACTATACTACTAGTAGTAATAATGGTGGTGGTATAGGCACTTGTGGCCAAAGAGAAGGGACTCGTGCACGGGCGCACAGACAAAAACACCACCGAAACTGTGAGCCATAATAGATTGACACCAAACACCCACACACAGAAAGAGAGAGAGCAGACTTCCATTTCTCCTCTCTCTTTTTTGTTCTGTGCTCCTCAAATACCTCCAAATTCCAGAAAGGAAAGAACTAAAACAGCTACCCTCTTTTGCGCAAAGAAATGCCTGTGATCCCCGGAATTCAATGCTCTCTTCCTTCTCCTCCTCACTGATTTTCACATCTCTTCCTTTCATAACATATACTTAGTACACTACTACTAATTAACTATTACCAGTACTACTATTATTTTATCTTGCCTTGGCATTAGCACTGCTTGCATGGAGAAGGTGAGTGTGTTGTTTTCTAGCATTTTTGTATTATTGTTGCTTCTACTAAAAGCATCCGTCTCCATAATGCAATTTTTAAGCTTTCATTTTTCCTGTTGCAGCTGTAGATTTCAGCTGAAGTTTTTTTTTTCTTTTATTAAAGAAATAGAGAGAAAGGAGGGGTTGGTACCGGCAAGAGAAGGTGAGTTAATAATGGTTCCTGTACTACTTTACCACTTTTTGTTCAAGAGGTGCTAGCTAACAGTAACAACCCCATTCTACTTCGTCTTCCTTTTTTTTTCTTCTTTGTTTTTGCTTTTGTTAACAATTGAACATTCTATTTTCTTTCTTTCTCTTCCGTTGAAAAAGGTTAAGTCAAGAGGCGTCATGAATAATCCTCATTAATATTGCTGCTTTATCCTCCTTTTCTCAATACTCCCATTTGGCAGCTGAAACGGCCTCTTACTGTGATTTAACCGTTTTTTCTTTTTTGTTTGTGAACATTTTTATTCTGCAATTTGAAGATCTCGAAACGGTCACGCTCTGTTTCCAAACAGATCCCATGGAAGAGCATTTTGACCGTACCGTGAAATGAAATTCTCTAGATCAACTTCTCATTTCTCTATTTCTCAGTGTTGTTGCTTTTGACTGCTTTGAACCCATCACAATTAGCCCATGGAAGTAGAGGAATCTTATACGAGCATTTAAGTTCTTTGTAATGCTTAGTCACTCTTTTTTAAAAGCGGAAAAGAAACCTTACAGCCCTGTAAGTTTGCTGCATTGACTTTCCCAGCCTGGATTTTTTTTTTCCTTGTAAGGTTCAATATTTTTGGCCAAGTAGTAATTTGGTGTATATGATGTTATAGAGAGGATAATTTTGAAGGGTTATGTGACTTTTTTGTTTGTTGGAGCAGGTTTGGATTTTAGGTTAAAATAAGCAGTGAAGATGTCGTGGGATCATATGGGTGAGGTAGCCAATGTGGTGCAGCTGACGGGTCTAGATGCAGTGCGGTTGATAGGGATGATAGTTAAAGCTGCGAGCACAGCTCGCATGCACAAGAAGAACTGCAGGCAGTTTGCTCAGCATGTGAAAATGATTGGCAACTTACTGGAGCAGCTCAAGATCTCAGAGCTTAAGAGGTATCCGGAAACAAGGGAGCCATTGGAACAACTTGAGGATGCCCTGAGGAGGTCTTATATTTTGGTCAACAGCTGCCAGGACAGGAGCTATCTTTACTTGCTTGCCATGGGGTGGAACATTGTGTACCAGTTCAGGAAGGCGCAGAGTGAGATCGACCGTTACTTGCGGCTTGTTCCACTCATTACACTTGTGGACAATGCTCGAGTCAGGGTAGGGTATCTTCCCTGTTTTTCTTCCTCGTTTGGCATTCTCCTTTGTCATATCTATAACTGCCATTGTCTTTTGTTGTCTTGGATGTCTATGGCCAATAATATTTTTCGCTCTGGTGAAGTCCCTTTGACGGCTGAGAAAATACCCCCTGTCTCATTGGCGTGCAGAGCCTGATTAATATGTTGAACTGTCAAATTTGAACCTTTATAGAGTATGCCGTCAAAGTTTGGTCGATGTTGATTGAGCTTTGTGATTTACATCTACAGCCTGCCCCTTCTCCTTTTGTCAACTCAACGCAGCCTGATCGTGGTTGATAAAATATTTGTTTCTGATGTGCAGGAGAGACTTGAAGATATCGAGAAGGATCAACGAGAGTACACGTTGGATGAGGAGGATAGAAAGGTGCAAGATGTGATCTTGAAATCCGATAGCTCAAGAGATCATGCCACAGTACTGAAAAAGACTTTGTCTTGTTCCTACCCAAACTTGTGCTTTGATGAAGCTTTACGAAAAGAGAATGAGAAGCTTAGGCTTGAACTACAGAGATCACAAGCTAATTTGGATGTGAGCCAATGCGAAGTGATCCAACATCTGATTGAAGTTACCCAAACTGCCACTGTGAATCCTCTTCCAGAGAAGGTTTCACCTAAAAAAGGTTCAAAGAAATTGGAGCCTACTTTCTCAGATGCTAGTGAGGAGAAACAGTCTTTTGATGACAAGTATCCTAAGAAGAGTGATTCTCACAAATCATCAAGGTAAGATATCTTGTAGAAGCCATGTATATGGAATTTGGTTGAAATTATGTTCTGCAAAGTGATACATAAATTCGTGGCACGCACTTGTGTATCTCTTCATGGTTTTTGGGGATTCAATTAGCCTGTGATAGCTGACAAAAGTACTTGTTTGGAAACAAGTGAGAGTGGAAAGGGAATGGAGGTAATGAGAATGGGGGAAAGAAATAGGGACAGCAGTAGAACTGTTCTCTTGATGTTTTGTTTGAATGGAATAAAAATAAGGATTGAAAGTGGTAGAAAGAAGTTGTTAGCAGCAAATATAGGACTGGAGAAACTAAAGATATAGTTGAGCGCAAGCTTATGAAGTCCCATTTTCTTTGCAAATCGGAGAGATTGAAATTGTCATGGGTAATTGTTTCTCTTCTTCCTCTCCATTCCCCTCCTTTTCTCCCCTTCCCAAACTTACCTAATATTAGTGACATTTGAATTTTTCATTTGCTCAAGACCTATTCATTGTCAAGATTAAGGCTCGCTTATACCAGTTCAATAGAAAGGATAAACTATCTTATTTTTAGAGTCTGAATTAGTATCGTAAGTATGCCTTGACCTGAAATTTAGTTTAGCTTCAGAAGGGATGTCCCTTAATGATATCCAAGAGAATTGATACCTCACCATGCCAAATTGACACTATTAGGTTGATTATTTTAAATGTGGAATGTAGTTATTCTTAACCTATGTTCTACACCAGGGGCACATCATAAAACTGATACCATTTTATCTGTGCAGAAATGCATCAATTTCTTCTGGAGATGATCTGCTTTCAAGTAGAGGTTCATATCATGACGAAGAATGGCACACTGATTTACTTGGATGTTGTTCAGAACCTTCCCTTTGTATGTTGTCTGAGGCACTTCTTTGCTTTTGGTTATTTTGCAGCAAGTTCTATTTTGATGGCACAATGACAATATTGCTGTCCTGTCCTTTGTGTTGATGGATCATCCTAATTTTGACACTGAGATGGCCATATGCTTTTGTTTGCACCTCTTTAAGTTCTAGTGTGCCAGAAAGGTATGAAAACAGAATTCTTTTGAACTGCAGGTTTTAAAACATTATTCTGGCCCTGTGGCACATTGGCGAAAATTGCTACCGTGGCGACTAACAGGCACATGTGTGAGTGACTAGACTTAATTTTGAATTTTTCTTTCTCTCTATCTGCGGCAGCTAATTTACATTTTGTATACGAAGCATCGTAATTTTTATGCCTATGCCGGACTGACAGGTCAATCAGGCAAAGTGCAGCCTGTTTGTGGAGTATTAGATTATTGAAACCTCAGTCTCTTTTAATCTTCTATTTCAAACTTAGTGACTGGGGGATTTGCTGGACAATCCTTTTGGTTCTAATATTAATGGATGATGCTTTAATCTCGGGGCTCTCTTCACATAACCGTTGTATGGAACGTTGAGTATGTGATAATTGATATTTCTGGAAGACGAGAGTTATGCAACAGTGACCTTTTGGTTTACATCCACAAAAGAATTTACATTGTCCAAAGAACTTGTATGTTATATGCTCTGATTATTTCTAGTCTAGACTTTTAATACTCCACATTCCTAATATATTTCTTGCTCCTGAGATAAGGCTATTAACTTTGGACTATCCTTCTGATTCTTTGCAAGTTTTGGTATATTGCTTTAGACTGTGTTATGTATAACAACTTTTCTTTTCATGATTGCCAGCTTCGGCGGAAGCATGTAATGACCTGATGGCATATTCATTGATATTATCATGTTGTTGCTATACTTGCTGTATTCGAAGGAAGCTTCGCAAGAAATTGAATATCACGGTAAGTTTTTCCTGTGGCTGCATAATTATTAATTTTTCTACTTTGCACCCTAGATTGAAGACTAGAAACATGGGATGATTAAATTGTCCGCGACCCATAGCTGCGGTTGAGTCCACTGTCTAATATTCTAGTCAGTTGTCATGTGACTATGCACTTTATTTGAGAAATTCTCCTCTTACCATTATAAAATAAATCACGTTGATGAAATGATTTTAAATTTCCATTGTATTCCTGATTGTGATTGATTAATTTTGCTGGAAATTTCTGATTCTAGTCTACGCTGTTTGGCAGGGTGGATTTGTTGACGATTTCCTGTCGCATTTCATGTGCTGTTGTTGTGCCCTTGTCCAAGAATGGCGAGAGGTGGAGATTCGTGGGGTTTATGGTATGTATCTGTAGGATAGATATTATTATAAATCCAGAGCAAACACCTTTACGTGATCTGTCCATGACAATTTTGAGATTGGCCAGCATATTGAACTTTTCTTTTTACCCCACATGAGTTGTTTACTTTTTCCATTCTGGTTTTACTGGCACTCTTCTGGGCATGCTTCCTCAAACTTATGCTATGGATTAGCTTTTTTTAGGTTCCACACTGTTTTTACGTAAGAATCAACTTTTGCAGGTCACGAGAAGACAAAAACAAGCCCGCCACCGTCACAGTTTATGGAATCCTGAGAGACAGCTAGGACGAGACTATTACTTTATACTGTTGTTCCTTGTTTGTATGTCTCGAAAGCCAGATACGGAGGAGGTAATGGCTTATTGCCTCTGTTACATGAAACATGAAGGGGATTGCTTTGTGCCAGTGTCTCATTTGATATGTCGAGAGTTACCCACATGTAAAGTTGATTTTATAGCTTGCATATTCAACATAGGATGTATCATATAGTTACATTGTTAAAGGTATAGTGCTCTTTGAGTTTGCCGCCTCTTGCTTTGCGTACATTATATCTTGGGAATGCTCACGAAAGGGAAATGAATCAAAATGATAATCATCGTCTGCAGTCTGCACATGAGCGGATGCAATTTCCTGGGGCCTATGAGTTTGGTTAATCGACAATTATACCAGGTCAATCTGAAGAATGCACGGTAGGACACTTGGCTGCAACAAAATCCCCAAGATGGAATAACAATGACAAATGGGTTTAATGTGGAAATTGGAACCGTGAAGAAAATGGATTTAATAAAAATTTTAACTATGTCAATCCTGTTCTCCTTTTTAAAAAATTGTGTTGGGATGTAAGTGTGAGTGGTGAATCCCACGTCGGAGAGAAAGAGGCCAAGTGAGTAACATATAAGTGAAGTGGATCCATGTACCCAATACCTTGAGGTTTTGGGTTACAGAGTGGTGTCGTGGTCACGCGTATGGAACTCAATTGGGCCTGGCATGTTGTTTCCCCGGTTTTTGGGCGACTCCCGGTTCAAGAGCCCAAGCTCGGTTGGAATTGTAAGGCGTGGTTTCGGCAGGCGCATGCTTCTAAGTGGCTTTGCTTCCCCAGCCTAAGTGAAGTTATAAGTCATGGCTCTCGATGGAATGCCCTGGTGTTCTGCTCACGCGTATGGAACTCACTTGGACCTCGCTTGTTGTCTCTTCGGTTTTCGGGCGACTCCCGGTTCTCAACAAATTGTTACCGGGAAGCAAGTATTAGCGCACCCAGCTTCGTGTTAAGTAGGCGGCTAACCATGTACACGGCTGGTGCTGGAGTAGCTAGTGAAGCCCCTGTACATCTGTAACTTCCAAAGTGGTTTTTTCTTTTTTATCAAACTAGCATCAAAAGAGTGAAGCAATCAAAAAAAATGAATATTCCACAAGAACAACACACAACGAATATGTTAGATGCAGGCTTTGTACAGACTTTTTCAGGCCCTTACAAAGAAAAATGTTGTACGAGCATTACTTTATTTTTGTACTTATTTATCTGAAAAGATTGTACCGTCATGTCATTCCTGTGTGAAAAGCATGAGCTGTTCCCCATGTTGCATCATAAGCATTAATCGCATCAATTATGTCATGGGTGATTCATGTCTGTCAAGAAAAGAAAAAAGACAGGAGAAACAAGGAATAGGTGGTGAGAGAGGAGAGGGGTGGAGTCCGAAACCCAAAGCATACCCAGAATCCCAGTGTTTCTTTGATCCTTGGGCCTCTTGAGTTTAGATGCACACCAAAGCTTTAGCATGTGTTCATGATAGATTTCTTATATGAACATTTCAACTTTTTTTGAACTGTTGAAAGGGCTACTATGCCCCCATACATTGGTACTTAATGATTTTTTACTTTCTGCTAGGTGAGTGCATGTATTATTATGTATGACAACCATATATACCATAACAGATGTGAGATGCCCCTAACTGCAGTTTGCCAACCAGTTTATACATAAATTTTCGTCCATGTAAGTATGAATAATGACAATATTAATGTAAAGAGAGAGAAAGAGAGAAAGAGAGGAGAGAATAATAACAAGAACCCAATCAGTTGACATATAGCTGGAGTATCTTGTATTACATTCTTGAATCTATGGGTCAGCCCTCAATGTACTGCACTAAGCATAAGCCCACAGTACAACGTTTGATGAATCAGGCCCAACAATTCCCGAGTTACTCTCCGTCCAACTATTATTTTTCAAAAGAAAAAAAAATCCATTCAATTTCATTTCAGACGCAATTGTAACATTTGATTTTCAAGTAATTGTAACATCAATCATCACTTGCATTATCATTGACTTGCTGTTGTTGAAATTATTTTTACACAAAATAAAATCATATCTACTAAACTAATCAACTATTTTAAAAACTAATTTGCTGTATTTTAAGTGGTACTATGGTTATACGCAGGACCCAAGGTCTCGTATTCTATAGTCTCCCCTTGTAAACAAAAGAAAACAACTGTTTTAAAAAATATATCACGTGCAGTGCAAGAAAAATGTCTACAGTTATCGAGAATGTATTTTATGGGTAGACTTCATGACTACATTGTTATTGAGGATGTAATCTAGGGGTAGATTTCCTTTGTAGTCACGAAATAAAATTGAAATTTAAGTTTGAGATAAGAGAAAATATCATTTAACTTGAACATTTGAAATGCCTAAGAAGTAAAATCTGTAAGTAAGTTAGGAAATTAGTATTGGTTGGAACTGAAAATTTAGTGTTTGTTATAACTATTTCTAGTATCAAAGTATACCAATGTGAATCGGCATTATGGTAACTGAATTGGTGAAACGCCCCGACCCGTATTTACCGTACACAGTAAACACGTGCCGAAACTGTGACAACCCAACCAAACCAAGTCCAGCATACAGTGTATACAACAGTAACACGGGCCCAACAACCCAAAATAGGAAACATCGTAAATAACAAAACCGGCCCAATGGCCCAATAATAACAAAATAATGCACAGCGGAAGACTTAATAACTCACATAAACATTGTATGCGACACTGATGCAAACTATGGATCCGAGCCCTGTCCAAGGGATAACGTTGCAACCTGTCTGGAATGCACCAATCCTGTACCAAGAATAACTCATCCTACGGGATGAAAGCCCGCAGGTGAGGGGTGAGTCTGAAGTGCTCACCAACCAAGGATAAACAGTGATATGCAGGCAACCGTAATACTTAAAAGCAAACACAGACAAGCAATAACATTTCTCAACAGACTGAGCCAAGACCAAAAGAATAATTATTAATAATTCCAATTTTATCTTCCGGGCCCCTGTCACTGGACAAGCTAGGGTCGTTCCAAGTTATCAATTAATTCCGGATGCCAGGTCAAAGAACCATACCAAATCTTACCATACCGGGACCACGTCCCAAATTACCAAATCACATCGGGTTCAACAACCCAAAATACCATACCGGGATCAACATCCCAAAACCGGATATTCGGTATATCCGAACCACTGGGTATTCGGTATACCCCAACCACAGGCATCAACATACCAACCGGATATTCGGTATATCCGAACCACTGGGTATTTGGTATACCCTAACCACAGGCAACAACATCAAGTAACCGACCATGGCATCCCAAAATTAATTTTCAAACCATCGGGTCGTACCACTACTTCCCACATATATCATCATCTCTTATCAATTCCAACTTCCAATTTCCAATTTCCATTTCTCAATTATCCACAGTCAATAGTTTATTCCAATTATCCAATCACAACACTGTCTACCGACAACAATCACAATGTCCATAACAGTCAAACAATTATCCAACTTCCTATTAGCTCAAGTTATACAACAGACCAATCCATCAACAGTTTCATAACATCAATTACTCACAGTCCAACATCAATCACAACACAGTATCCAATAAACCAATAACAGTCATACAGCGGTTCAATCAAGCAAATCAACATCATAGCAACAACAACAACAATAACCATAGCAGTCAAATAACCAACACAATTCCATATTATCAAATATCCATCAACAATACATATAACACCAATTATTCACAATTAACAGTTCATCACAATATCCACACGGCCAATAACACAGTCCAACAACAGCAACATCAATAACCATAGCAGTCAAATATCCAACAATGACCCTCTCAGTAGTTCATTCAAACAACAAAACACACAAAGTATTACAGGCACATATCAAGGGTTATCCATCCTCACCTTGGCCGATTACTCAACTCCGAAGACAATGTCCGGTCCGAAGCCGGCTCCTCGGGAAACTGCCTGATATCATAACCTATACAACAAAACAACATATACTCACATAAGATGCACATAAGAGTATGTCATGATGCCAATACTGCGAAATAATCCCATCCCGGTTCATATCTTTTATTATCATCTTTTATCGAAAATATATCGTATGTATATAAGGTTACAAAAATATTTCCAAAACTATTAAATCAAAACATTTCTAGAAAATAATATACTTTTTCTAGAATAATAATTACCATAATTTTTCTGGAATTTATAATATATGATTATATTTTCCATAATATTTCCATAAAAATTATTATACTTTCCAAAATACTATTACTAGAAATTATTACTTACTATTTATATATTCCCAAAATTATTTCTCATATACCATATACTTCTCCAAAACTTATATTTTTCATTAATTCCACAATTATATTTTTTTACCCAAAATTAATTTTCCAGAATTATTATTCTTTCTTCTTTTTTTTTTAAATAAAAACAGACTGGGCCTGTGTGTCCAAGCCCATAACCCAAGCCCAACAGACCAAGCAGGAGCCCAGCAAGCCCAGGCGCAGCAGCCCAAGGTCAGGCCCGCGCCCAGCAACCCGAAGCTCACGCGTGGTCAGCCCTGGCCCGCGGTCTCAGCCCACACAACCCATTCAACCCAAATCCTCTAACCCGGTTCCTAATACGCGGGTCGACCCGACCCACCCGTCATTGAATCGGGTCGTGTCTTCCTCAATCTGCTCACCTTCGACGGCGCGGCACGGGACGAGCAGTCGTGGCGGCGTGACGCAAGGAGGGAGGGAGGCGACACAGGAACGGAAGCGAGGCGACGCGCGCGGGGGATCGGCGAGGAAGGCCGGCAGCGGGGCGAACCTCTCGTCGGGTCGGCTTCGTCCGAGTACGGTGGCGGTCGTCTTGCAGCGGCGACAGGGGGGGCGGTAGCGAGCAGGTTAGTCTGGTCCTTTCCTCCACGGGCGGTGACGGCAAGAGAGGGGGTGACGGTGGTGGCTCGGTGGAGGTGGTGTGGGTGGCCTCTCCTTTTTCTTTTTTTTTCCCTATTTTCTCACTTCCCGGTTTCCTTTTTTTCCTTTTCTCTCCATTTTTTTCTTCTTTCTTTCTTTTTTTCTCTCCCTCTCTTTCTTTTTTTTTTCTTTTTTTTTCCTCTCTTTTCTTTCCCTTCCAGCTTCCTTCCTCCCGGCTTTAAACTGTTTTTTTTTACTATTCAGCATGTGAGCTCCAATAATACAAATCGTCCGCATTACAGGGCGAGTCCGGTCCGGACCAGAAAATAACTGATACCCCCTTAGTTATTTTCCGATGTGATTTTTCTGAGAATTCCGGGACCCGAAAAATACCAACTTAGGCCCGAAAAATCCACGGAAAAATCACGAGCGCGGGAAAACTCTCGGTTTCGAAAAACGACGCTCGATTTACCTTGAATTAATTATCCAAGATTAATTCAATAGTAAATCACGGTAAAAAGACTTTTACAGTCCCGGTAAAAATTAAAAATTTTACCCGGACTGTTACAATTGGTAGAATAACCTACTCTTTTCTTTTTCAAAAAGGAAATTCACTTCATTTTCATCATTAAAAAAAAAATCAAAAGCTGTGACCCAAATATTTTGAAGTATCACAGAACGTTGTATTCTTACAAAAAGAACGTTGTATTCTTACAAAAATCATAAAATTTCAAGTTTTGTACAGAAACATATATCATTTGACGAATTGATATTTCTGTTTTATCAAATAAATTTTGAGAAGTAATAGCAGTTTGATACGAGTTTGTACCACCAACACACCGCACAGCAAGTTAGTTAATATGTGAAACAAAATTTTAAAATAAAAAAAAAAAAACTTCATCGCATGACTATGCATGTCAAACCACAATTGGGAAGAACAATTTTACCCATACGGTTTGAGAACCATTTAATAAAACATAATTTGAATTTGACCGGGTAAAATTCGGGTAATATATTAGTAATACCCGCTTTGACCGAATGTCTCACCCCCTCGATATCTTTGTCCTAAAAAAACTATAAATATTTTTGTTTTTGCATATAGTTATTTGGGTACCTATTTTAAATGATGACAATCACAATGCATTATTTTTATTTTCTTACCTCAATATATTTCTTAATCATTATTTATTCACTTTGAGAACTTTCCTACGCAACCCGGTATACCAATTATCAACCACCAGGTGACAACATTTAGAAAAAATAAATGCTATACTCTAGTGATAAATGATGATTAAAGAAGGAGTTTTTACATGTAATCTGTAAAGTATTTTTCCAACGCATTAGTTTGCAGGCATTTGTTAAGGCGTGCCAGGCAGTTTATTATGCAGGCTTATTAGTTAGAGAACCAGTAATTGAAAAAAATTAGGAGTGGTTAAGAAAATTTTTTTTGTTTTATTTTTGAACGAACTCTAGTGGCTCTCAAAATCTGTAAGCATAATGAGCCGACACGTTGTTTTTCTAAATTCTAATACTAATCTTTCGCTGAATAAAAAAAGAGGAAAAATACTAATCCTTCGCCGAATAAAAAAAAAAAGGAAAATTACTAATCCTTTGCGAGAAGGGTATCGTTCCAGGCCCGGATTTGTTCGGTCTCTTCGATTTTAACTCGGATTCCCACATGTCAAGACGTGACTGGCCACTCGAAGTCCTCTCCCATTCAAAAGCCGCCACGTGTAAAACCATCTCGTATAACCTGCTCCACGATATCACCCGAACCGCCTTGCTCGATTCTATAAAAGCAGGGGCGTCGCGGCCCTTAGGTTTACTACTCTCATAAAATAATAATTCGCAAAGCGGAGGAGCTCTCTTAGTGCTTTTGAATTTTGTCGTTTTTCTTATCTGGTTTCTGTAGAGAGAGAGAAGAAACCCTCAAGAAAGAGAAACAAAAACGATGTCGTCAGGGAAGAAGATCACCCTCAAGAGCAGCGACGGGGAGTCGTTCGAGGTGGACGAGGCCGTCGCCGTCGAGTCCCAGACGATCAAGCACATGATCGAGGACGACTGCGCCGACAACGGCATCCCTCTGCCCAACGTGACGAGCAAGATCCTGGCCAAGGTGATCGAGTACTGCAAGAAGCACGTGGAGGCGCCCAAATCCGACGCCAACAGCACCACCGCCAACAGCAACAGCGCCACCGGCAACGCCGATGACGAGCTCAAGTCCTGGGACAACGAGTTCGTCAAAGTTGACCAAGCCACCCTCTTCGATCTCATCCTGGTTTACCCTTTTTTCTTTTTTATTTCTTTCTCTCCTGTAATCTCCAGATCTGATTTTATTATTATTAATCGGTTTCCGTGAATGCATGTTTGTCGATTGGTTGATATTTTTCCCCTCTTAGCTTTGGTGGTGATGATTGGTGCTGATTATCGATTAGGGTTTTCTTATTTCGTCGACAACTTTTTGTTCCGATTGGGTTTAGAAACATGATTTAGGTTGGGGAAGTTTTTCCTACCGCTTCTGTTTTCTGTGTGATTACTAGGATCCTACTTTGAACATTGATTCAGGTTAGTTAGTTTCGTCCTTTTCCTTTAGGTTGTCTAATTATTAGATGGTTGTATTTTAAACAGGATTTGGGTTGGGTAAGTTCATCATGTTGCTTCTGTTTGGCTGTGGTCTTGCTAGTATGTTATTTTACTGCTCTTGTTTGCATTGCCCGGATATATTAGCGTTTGTTCTTTGAAATTAAGATTATGACCGTTGTGTGGCTTTATTCGTCTCTGTGTTTTGCTAGGATGGAAGGGTTCTGTGTCCTTCCCTAAGTAGTACCATTAGGTGCATTGATCATTCTTCTCATAGTTCCATTAGTACATTGATCGTAACTTGGGGAAGCTGCTCATTAATAGTTTATCCGGGAGTTACCTGGATATTAATAATCCTTTCCTTAAGACTAATTTGCATATCTTGTTTTCTAGGGACGCTAAGATTCTAACTTTGTTCCCTGTGCAGGCTGCCAACTACTTGAACATCAAGGGTCTGCTGGACCTGACGTGCCAGACTGTTGCAGACATGATCAAGGGGAAGACCCCAGAGGAGATCAGGAAGACTTTTAACATCAAGAACGATTTTACCCCTGAGGAGGAGGAAGAGGTTCGCAGGGAGAACCAATGGGCGTTTGAATGAGATGTTTGACATCATGGCTGACAAGCTTTTGATGTAATATGTTCTGCAGAGACTTCTGTGGGTTTAGACAAGTTATTTAGACTTTATCGCTTTCGGTTGTAACACTATTTTGGAACTTGGGGCACATGTAAGTAATAGTTGGATTGTGGGGAAGGGTTTGGTGGTGGTTCTCTGCAATCAAACCCCCCTACCTGTGTTCAATGCCATTCCGTTTGATGTTTATGTTATGTGCGCAAGTTCAGTCTCTCTTTATGTAAGAAAAACAAGTTCCTCATGTTTTCATCCTTCTTTTCCATATTTCATTCTTCTTTTCCATGCCATCCTTTTCTCCTGTGAAGTGAGACAATTGATGCCCATTTTAACCTCCATGTTCCAACTTTCAACATGCGAAGAATGAGGTTTCTTTTACTTATGCTCTTTATCAGATAGCAAGTGCAAGTAACGTGCATTGTTATGGTATTGGTTAATTCATTGTTCAAGTTCGGTGTCCATTGGCTATTGTGACAAGAAGGGAATTGCATCCTTTGTTTTCTTTTTGTGGAAACCAGAAAATGCTGTATTGCCAAAAGATATTTACAAAATACTGGTGCTCGACTCGTAATTCCCTTACCTCTAAAAGGATGCTATTAAGGGGGACAAAAGGTATGAGCTAACCGGCAATACAATGTGCCGGAGGGTTAGCTCCCCACAAAAGCAAGGGCAATGGGATGTGAATCCTTTTGCAAGTTCTTGATCTCACACAATACCTCCTCAAAAACATCCCTTGACTGACACAATTTATAAGCTTTGGTCATGTGTTGTCAAGTTTCAAACAAAGACAGTGACCGAATGAAGTGATCATTATTGTACACATAATGGTTTTTTATTGGAGCTGATTGTAAGCAAATTTAAACAGTGGAGCCGCAATGGAAACGAGAATTAAAAAAAAATGCTCTTTGAGGAGTAATGGCACTTGGCCATGGTTCCTAAAAGATATCATTAGTAATTTTTTTTTGGGTTTACATCACTTGAAAAATGAGATCTCTTGTTATTTTCTACCAAAATTATTAGAAACTACAAAATTGCGAATCATAAAGTTCAGCCCACGTTCATGCATAAGTGGCTTGACGATCCTTTCCAGCATACTGCGAACCTTCAAAATTTGTTTTCACCAGACCCACAAAGTCTACCGTCAATCTTCTAAACTAGGCCTGTCATCATCTCTACCAATTCTCCGCCTGTCTCAGTATGTTCCGAATTCCGAGGAACAAAATTGTCAGCAATTGTCAATCAGAGAGCACGGCCTGCAGAAGTTCGCAGCTAATATCTCCGGACGCTGCTATTACAAACAAGCAATCGCCAACTTGCCTCTCAGATAGTTTCACAACTCATCACATTGATTTCCTTGGTTGTCTCTGGCCAATAACTTCCCACTTTGTAGTCATGAACAATGTTTTTCAAGTCTACAAGATTACATCCTGGATTTCTACCTATCCCTCTCTCCTTCACCATCTCTTTTACCCTGACAACATCATCCCACTGACCAGCTGCAGCATAGACATTCAACAGGAACTGATAGTGCGAAAAATTCCACGGCTCCCTATGTATGAGGGAATCAGCAATTCTTTCCCCTAAAGTAACATTTGCTTGGAAACGACATAAACTAAGCAAATTAGCCCATACAAGGGATTCTGACGACAAATCCTCAACATCCTCTCGCAAGTTCCTTAATACATACTCTGCCTCCTCCATTAACCCTACATGAGCATAGAGATTAGCCAAGCACCAATAATGTGCAAAATTAGGCTTTACACCATGCATCTCGATCATTTGGTTGAAAAAATTCCTGCCTTCTATCAGCAACCCTGCTCGAGCGCAAGCACATAGAACCCCAACGTAAGTAATCCCATCTGGAACAAGAGGTTTTTCAACTCCCGAGTCTCCCAAATTCACCAGTTCCACAAATAAATTTATCCCATCCTCTGGATTCCCATGGATGCAATGCCCCAAAATCATTGCATTCCAGCAAACCAAATTTCTACTTTCCGCTTGATCAAAAATCTTCCGCGCCACTTGCACCTTCTGGCATTTACTATACATGTCTACCAAAGACGTACAAAGAATCACACTCACACTTGAGAACATCTTTATAACAAACCCATGAACTGAACGTCCTTCGTTAATCCTAGCTGACCTACCACAAGCACTAAGCAAACACACCATAGTGGTATCATTCCCCCTCACCCCACCCTCCACCATTCTCCTAAACAGCAACAACACACACCCGGGATTATTAGCCTTTAAGTACCCACTAATCAACACATTCCACGAGACAACATTCCTCTCGCGCATTACATCAAACAATCCGTGAGCAATACCCATTTCGCCAACTCTAGTATACGCATCAACCATCGAGTTCCAAGACACCAAATCCTTCTGCGACATTTCGTCGAACGCCTTCTTCGCAAGCTCCGTAGCCCCACAGCTACCGTAGAAATGAATCAACGAGTTCTGCACCGGCAACACAGAGTCAACCCCATTCTTCACAGCCTGCCCATGACACATCTTCCCCGATTCAACGCACCCATTTCTCGCACAAGAACCCATAAGCCACACAAAAGTATAACTATTGGGAAAAAATCCATTCTTCGCCATCTCAAAGTAGAAAACCACTGCCTGCTCCGGCACCGGACTGGACGAGTAAGCCCTAATGACATTATTCACAGAAAAGGTCTTCTTCCCGTCTTCGACGAATCTAAGAACCAAAATGCTGCAATCAATGTTACCCAAATCGGCCAAGTGCTTGAGAAGCCTGGCGGACCAGAAATGGAAGAGGCCACAGGTGATCAACTGACTCTGGATTTGGAAAAGATGGCGGGTGCTTTGGCATGAACCGAGCAGGTCAATACTGGGATGATAATTAGTGAGTGGCCTGCGTTGAATTTGAGGAAACGAGGAAGAAGAAGAAGACGGGGAGTTTTTGTTAGAGGGGAGTAGTAGTGATGGGATTGTGTGTCTAACTCTAAAGAGGTCTCTGATTGAAACTCTTGCCATTCATTTGCGGTTGTATATGAGCCATTAATGCATGCTTTTGCTTCTCTTTTTAGCTGCGAGGCCAAAGGAAGCGAAAGAAGGGCATGGGATTTTGAATCTTAGGGCAGCAATACAAAGATTTGAAATTTCAGGGATTTTCCATAGGGTTCATGAAAGGAGGAGCCTTAAGCCTTTCTCTCTGGGTTTGCAGGTTTTCTTCGTTAGGTGAAAGGCAAAAAACAAATGAGGCAAAGCAGAGGTGGAAACGGACAATTAAAATTGGGCCTAACCCAAAAGGTGGAAGAACCCTCCTCTGCAATTTTAATTGGGCTTCTATCAACTGTATATAGATTATCCACGATGGCCCAAGAGGCATTTGTAGTTTTTCTTATACGAAACGGCGTCGTCAAAGGACAATCATATTAACGATAATATAGTAGCTTCTTTTCTCGTTCTTTTTCTTTTGAGGGAGGGATATAAAAGGTGTATTTTACATAAACGACTTTTTTTTTTTTTTAATTTTTTTGTCTCTCCAGTGCCTGCCAATCTGGGGAAAATAGGGAGGAATAGAAATGGTGAGGTTGGGCAAAGCTTTGATGAAAGAAGTAGGGAGTGGAATTAGCAAAACTCTCTCTGAAATTCTGGTCTGTCCACTCTCCAAGCAACCGCTAAGGTACTCCTCCTCTGCCTTTTTTTTTTTTTTTTACCGCTCTTATGAGTAAAGTTATTTATGGTCGCTTCAAATGGTGATGTGGGTTTGATCCTTTGTTGGTTTCTGGGTTCTTTTCTTTCTTTTGTTAGGTACTGTGAGGCAACGAATTCTCTTGTCAGTGACGCCATTGGTGTCGCTTACCCTGTAAGTCTTATGTCAGTTCCTTGTCAGAAATTTCCATTTAAATCTTGAATCTTCAGTCAATAATTTGTACTTGACAGCCAATGAATAGGACTGTTTAAGGTAGTTGCAGTTCATATGTCTGCATCACACCTTTTGTTTTGTTAATTGTGCTTGGATTTGAATTGTGTTGCAGGTAAAGAATGGAATACCTTGCTTGGTTCCAACCGATGGAAAAATACTTGATTCTGATGAGGGGTCAAACTCTGATGGTGCAGCTGGTTCATCTGCAAGAAAATAAAGAGCTTTAATAGTACTAGTGCTTAGTGGACTCATTTGTAACTGTATGCAATAATGTCACTGAGAATTCATTCAGTTTAATCTCCAAGTATGGTTCTTGTTACATGATGTTGGCAACTTCTGTTAACTGCCAAGTGGTTTGTCTATTTGAGATTTGGCCAAGAAAAGAGTTCTGTGTCTGGTTATTAACCAGTCCCAGCTACCTAAGTCACAGTATTTTTTATCTCTTTTAGCGGTTTTAATCATGCATATTCAGTTTAATAAAGGTCCCCAGGAAGCAAAGATTAGCCGCTAATCAATTCCCTGCGGATTTTGGGGGAAGTGGTGGAGGTTGTACTTCTTGCATTTTGATTTTCCTTTCAAAGATTCTGCTTCTAACTGCCGGATCAACTGAGTGGCTCCTTTTGCTTGTTAAATTCGCCATCGAAGTTGTTTATTAGCCATTCACCAGAAGATATTTCACTGCTATATAATTTAACTTCTTATAGACTATGGATTTCATGTCTCCCTTTTCTGGGGATTCTTTCTGTGAGTTGTTTTGGCTGTTGTGGAAAATACTGTGAGACAGCACTCTTAATAGTGTGAAATGTAGTCTTTGTTCAATTATGTCACTGGTTCACTATTGAACTGCCCTGAACCATTCGCTGCAAAGAGAATCACCAGGACAAGAACAGAAATGCAGAATAGTGACAGCCAGGTTGGAAAAGAACTGATACAGATGGAGATACGGAGTTAACTGTTTGTGTCACTTGAAGGGGATGATTTCTTTTGACAGTTACATTGCCCAAGCTTATCCATTTTTTCAGTAGTCTACAACTAGTTTATGATAATTACTCGTCCTCAAATAGCCGGACTGGTAGGTAGACCACCTACTAAATGTAAGGGATAAAGCTTGAGCTGAGGGTTTTGGTTCTTTCCATCTCTATTAAAAGGGAGGGATAAAGCTTGAGTTGAGGGATTTGGTCCTTTCCAATATTATATTAAAAGGTCAAGGGTAACACTCAATGTTTAGGTGCAACAGCTTTTTTGATGAGCACTCAAAATCACCTCTCTAAAAATATCAACCCTTCCAAACCACTCAAAAAGACCAGACAACGAAGAGGATCATCATCAATTATGCGTGCATTTCATTCACTTCAAGCCATCTTATTAAAGATCAGACCGAAATGTAATCCTCTCATCAAACCCAATGTTCTTCAACAAGTTGATCTCCATCATCTATGGCCTCGTTGATCTACGAGGATATCCAATGATTAAAGATGCCACATCCTACAAGGTGATCGGAGTGGAAGCTACCGCGGAGGCAATCGACAGGATTGTGTCTAACTCACCCGAGACTCTGGAAGTTGAAGGTGAGCTATGTTGCGTTTGCTTGTCAGGATTAGAGGCAGGAGAAGACTTGCGTGTGCTTCCTTGCCTGCACAAGTTCCATAAGGCATGCGTTGAAAGGTGGTTTGATGGGTATTGCAAAACCTGTCCATTGTGCAGATTCTCCATGGGGGAAGCCAAGTCATGCAAGAGGGAAGAGCAGCTGACTGAGGAGATGGTAGTATGGTTTTCTTCTTTTCATGCTGCCGGTTTCTAACTCTCCAGTTTTTGGTAATTATGAATTGGAAAAGTAGTCTAAATAGATTCTTTCCAATAAATGGAGATGAAAGAGTAAAATGTATAGTACTCAATGATAATGGAATGCCTGAAAGCAAATTGCAGAGCGAACTAGTTCAAGTCAAAACAGTACGACTTCCCTGCTAACAAGAATGATTGCAAAACGCAAAAATTCCGTTGCCGGGAATCGAACCCGGGTCTCCTGGGTGAAAGCCAGACATCCTAACCGCTGGACGACAACGGATTTCTGATAGCTGATGCTTCTTCTTTGTACTAATATACTATGAGCCAACTGCGGAGCGATATTTCTCTTTTCTTTTTTCTTGAGTTCTACTTCTTTTTTAATTCTTTTTCCCATCCTTTACCCAACTAATCCGGATTCGATCTGTTTTTATTTTAATTCAAATGCATTGGTTGTTTAGGTATTAAAAAAATTTGTGGCAAGGTCCAAGTGGTAAGTGATTTGGTTCCGCTTAAGTGAAGTTTTGGGTTTGAGTCCCCATATATGCAGAAAATTCCTAAGAGACATATCCATCATAACTAGGTGCGGCCTGTGTCGAATACGGATTAATCGGGACAAAACTTGGGATACCGCATCGGAAATGGAAAAAAAGTTGTGGCCAATCCTTGATCCACCCTCTACAGTCTACACCAACACAATATTTGTTTGGGCCTTTTTCCTTAAGAGAACCTATGCCAGGACCAATACAAACAATTTGTGGGGGCCTGAAATGTCTTTTTCTTCCTTTTTGCTGAGGTATGGGGTGAAACAATTTGTCCACTCCTCCACTGGTCCACATATTGAAGAGTAGGCTGCTAGATTCGGCCTCGAAACTACTTGATTCATTTTGTTCTATTTTCCAGACATACAAGCAATTGGTGATATATGGCGATCGAAATCCTACATAGTCACAGCCTCACAGGGTTATACTTCTGTGCAAACAAATTATAAATATTTGTTTCTACTGATACTAGTCCAAGAGTTCTTACGGTGCTGCTAATTTTCGAAGCATCTTTTTCTTCAACATATGCTCCAGTTCCAGATAACTCTGCGAGTATTTTACCACTAATCCTCCTACTTGGTCTCGTGGCAATTTGGGCAGACGGGACTTAAACTTGTAAACACGAAACAAAATACTGCGAATGCTTATAACACCTTTATGGGTTATTAACAAAGTTTAATGTCAATCTCTGAATGGTCTTAACAATTTTTAAATGCATAATAAATGTCTCCATTTTGGATGATGAAAACTCACTTGGGTTCGAAAGCTGGCATCCCATAAAAGGTAGCAACATAGTACTAACTAACTTTTTTTTGTCGGGATGTATATTAATAATATATTTGAGCAGGATACATGATTAGTAATCGGTTGCTCACTTCGATTACTATCTTTAAAAAAGAAAACTCATGCTTACAATGAGGAACAAAACATACTAAACCTCGCTAATCTAATGAAAACAAGCCAAAAGCACCGACAACAAATAGAACGACAAAGAGTAAAGGTAGCAACATAGTACTAACTAACTGGAGATATTTGTACGATAATCTTGCACTATTTTATTCGGATCAATTTTAGTTGACACTCAGAGCAACATATGCAAGGCCGGATATAGGGGGGAGCAAGGGGGGCCAGGCCCGCCTTAAAATCCTACTTGATCTTTTTATGGTAATAATATCACAAGATATAGTAAGTGGCCTGGTGGTTAAGTGAGTATTAGAATTCCTGTGTTTACACATGTTCGAACTTAGATAGTGTTACGATTTGGCCCTTCCGAATTTTTTTTATACATGATTTGGTCCCCCCTAACATTTTTTATATTTTCTTTTCTTAAGAAATTCAATCCCTATAAACTTAGATAGTGTTACGATTTGACCCTTTTTTTAATTTTTTTCACCATTAATTTGGCCCTTCCGAATTTTTTTTATACATGATTTGGTCCCCCTAACATTTTTTATATTTTCTTTTCTTAAGAAATTCAATCCCTATAAACTTAAATAGTGTTACGATTTGACCCTTTTTTTTAATTTTTTTTACCATTAATTTGGCCCTTCCGAATTTTTTTTATACATGATTTGGCCCCCCTAACATTTTTTCCTAGATCCGCCCCTCAACATATGTACCCTTTTATTTTTTAACTTGATTTTGAGACATCACCAACCAGGCAAAAAGGGGCTCCTCCACTTATCCGGCTGGCTGATTTTTACCCACCAACTAATTAACCAGGGGATTTCGCTTCAGTTAATTAATAGCAAGTTTTCTTCTTTTTTTGAGAAGTTGTTTAATATCAAGTTTACTCTAATTATAGTCTCTAAACAGAACTTTATCAGCAAAAGTTTTGGATATCAACTTCTATTGGTCAGGTCCCACTCGCTATACCCAGAGCTATCTAAAATTCCAAAATCATTCCATGTATGTAGCTAAAGGCTCTTTTCCATTGGCAGACTTTTGTTCTTCTCGTTTTGGGTCCACACAGTGTACCCAAATTTCTTAAGTTGCGTCAATCACAAACCATTTATTTTATACGATGAATGGTATTATTGGGTGGGCCTTCCCTCATTTATTTACCTAAAGCATCCCTGTATGTTTTTCCATCAGCAGATCTGTGCCAGTAACTTTCTTACTTTAATGTTTACAAGCAGGAAAAAATCTGGCTGTTGGGTGTTAATTTGATTTTTTTCCTTTCTAATAGGAGAAAACATACAATTCAATTGTTCTGATAATGAACCAAAAGACACTATGGTTCATGTAATCTTAGTGGTGGCTTACTAGTCGGGAAGGGAACCAAAATGCCAAAATGGTCCCGTAGCTTCAGCTCCAAAAAAGGGATATTCCGTATTTTACTTCTCAATTTAGGTCAACTTCACTTCAAAGTTTCAATTGATAAAATTGATATTAAAAAGCATACAATAATAGCTAACGATACTACTCATTACTTATAAGATAAGATCATGATAATAACTCCCCCTTGAGTATTACCCTATCACATCAAATAGCGAAAATGAGAGCTAGTTAATTATAAGTGAATCCTATAAAATGCAGCAGCACCTCGACAATATATTTTGACCCACGTACGCATTATAATTAGCATTTACCTCTCTACCCATATACGGGTGCCATGCTATTAATTTCCTGCTCCGGTGCTCCCAATTAACTTTTTTTTGGTTGCAATATGGTTCTATTAATGGTGACAATGTTCGCAACTTTTGAATCATGGAACCAAGAAAGAAAGCTGAAAAAATGCCATTAGATGCCCAAACAAAGGAGGGCATCAATGCGACAGTGGCTGTAATAATAAGGGGTGAGACGAGGAGCTACTACCAATAGTCACTTGACAGCAAAGGGTAGACAGATGCGACAGATTGAAAGCACAGAAAGAAGTGATAAAGAGACCACTGAAAGTGATGTTGCCCTGTTTTGGACCAAGTTATCCATCCACCCAAAATGTACATGTTATGTTACTGGATGGCGGATGGAGCCAACTTCGAGCGGACAAAATTTAGCCCAATTTTACCATCCCCGCAAAACCGTCTTTGCATGACAATGAAAACACAAAGAAAAGGATTCAAGGCAAATAAGACCCACCAAATTTAAGTTCCTGCCTGTTCGGAATGGCAGTAATATTAGTAGTAGAGAGTATCATTTCCTGCGCCACATGCCCCTTTCCTAAAACAAACAGTAGTATTTTGCTAAAGTCACACTACGCCAGCCAACAGAAACAATTGAAAACCCCACATCACACCCCTTTTCTTGCCAAATACCCACACGAGCCCCGTCAGGTAGAAAGGGCCAACACTACTCAAAATGGAGCCGTTGACGTTCGATAGAGTGTGTGCTTTTTAGGAAGCTGAGCAGCTGCAGCTAAGCATAACTGCATGCCCAAATAAAATAGAAAAAAAGAAAAGAAAAGACAGTAACATTCCAAAATCGATTAGCTAATACTCTCATAAACCATAATGCAAATTAAACAACTTATAAAATAGCTTCCATCCATAGCTAGTTAAAACTAGTCTCTTTTCCAAAATTTAGGGAAGTAAACAAGAGTTAGAAGTGGCAGTTTGCGTCACTCACCTCCTTATGCTGTCTCCTAAGTCTTGCATTCTCTTCTGTTAAGTGTCGAACTTCTAGCTCTAACTCATTCGTATAAGCCTGCAATGAAAAAAAAAAAAACAGAGGATGTCACAAAATGACTGTAGAAATAATAAATCTTTCTTTTAAAAAGGGATCGAGATAAATTTTCCTGTTTTCTGGCTCTCGATCGAGCAGCCGACTCTCGATTCTTGATCATGCGCTTGTGCCGGCGATCACCGGAACTGTTATCATCAGACTCTTGAGCCGCCCTTCTTTTGTGCAAGCTAGGATATGAATCTAAAACCTCCTGAAAGGGAGTAGTGCTAAAAAGAGAGGCCCCATTTACATGAGAATGCGAGCTTCGCTTAACCGGGCCGCAGTTGCCGTCAAGAAACTCCAAGCCAGAGCCAGAGTTCAAGCTCAAGACCGTGGCAGGAGGAGGAGGAGGTGGCGGCTCCGCCGCGGAGCCATAGAGAGTGGAATTGTTGCAGCGAGTACTGCCGGCGGAGACGACGAGTCTTGCAGGTGGGTCTTTGGTGAAGGGACGTGCAAGGAAGTCTTGCAGTATAAAGTTAGGGTTGTTGCTGTGGCGCCTGGGCGTCGTCGTCATGGGGAAGTCTTGGTCAGCGGAGGAGTGGTCGTGGAGGGAAGCAAGATTGATGTCGTTCCACACTTCTTCCATCGTCTTGGGCCGTGGGTGGTTATGATGATGGGCCTGGACGGAGGAGATGATTGACGGAGGAGCCGTAGAAAATGGCGGAGGAGGAGATGGCGATGAGACACTACCACCAACTCTGTTGTGGCCTTTGGTGGTTCTGTTGTTGTTGTTGTTGTATTTAGTGGTGTATTTAGTGCTAACGTGGTTTTCCTCAACCTCGCCTCCAGTCGAGAATAACATTAGTTAGCGACAAGGAGATGGTGTTGTTGTGATTTATACAGGGAAATGGATTGGAAGATTTGTGTGACTGTCACCGTAAATGGGAGTGTACTCCTGGTCTTGCGTTGATGGAGGGAGGGAGGGAGGGAGGGAGAGAGAGAGAGAGATGGAAGAGAGAAAGAAGAGCTTTATTTTACCTTTTTACAGTGATGTTTCGGGTCAAATGGTCAGGTGAGCCTAGCGTGAGAGAGACAGATATATATGGATGGATATGGAATCACAATGGAGTGGTGTAGAGATGTGGGTTAATCGCGTACATCGTCCTTGTATTCTTTTAAATTGATATTTTTGGTCTCTGTTTGCTAGTTTGCTAAGGTCTCCCTACAGTTTCATCTTTAATTTAATTAGTTTCTCTGATTAATTTTCGCCAAATTTTTTAACAGAGTTTAATCAATACTATCATAAATTATATTGGATCCTACATACCACCCAACCAATATTATAACACCACCGAATTCCCTACCAATATTTTTAATTTTCTTGAGAAATAAAATTTGATTAAATTAACACCTAATTTAATTATAACTTGTTAACCAAATTTGGCCAGAGAACAAATTAAATCAAAATTAAATATTACCAAGACAAAATATAAACAAACTAGGGTAGAAGGACCAAATTATCATTTAAAAAGAATATAGGAATCAATTGTATGATTAATTAATACTAATACATGTTTGGTGAGAGAGGTCAGGATAGATAAGTAGAGGTATCCTGAATAGGTAGAGGGAAGGACTACAGTTTGTTTTTTTTTTTGGTAAGACGTCTAATTTTATTAATTAATGATATATCTTAAAATTACAGCCAAGGACTATAGTTGTTGCATTGCGAATGGTGCAGGGTGGTCCACGGCACGCACATATTTTGACGGGGAATTCACTCGCTCGATATATATGCAATTATGCACAGCAAGTATTTCTAAATGCTCCTATGCCTCATTTTTTTTACAAATTTTACAAGCAATGATTTAGTAAGGTATAAAGACAACAAGAAAGGAGAGGAAGAAATTATTGATTAGTCTTCTAAATAAATTATGGAGGATGTCATTGTTATCAGACAGTAAAACTCGTTTTTTCCGTTTCCGAAATTTACCCTGGTAAATATGTTACCCCTCAACATAATATCCAATTGGATTCATCCCTTTGGCCATTTATTTACCATAATTCCCTTTGTCCTAATCTTAATACCATCTTCCTTTACCTAATATCCTTTTGATTTTTTCTTATTAAATTAATCATTCCCATTTATTTTTATCTTCCTATTTTCACCTATAAATATCCCTTTCATTTCCATACACACTTACACTTTTGATCACCATAAACTCACTCTCTCTAAATTTCCATACACATCTCTTTTCCTCTCTCCATCATTAATATAATTATCCTCCATTACCATTATTATTAAAGTTTTATTATTTCCTATAAAATTATATTATTACCTTGATCAAGTTTAATTAAATTTGTATTATTCTATCAAATAGTGAAAATCTCCCCCAATTTTATAATATTAGTGTATTTATAGCGGTGCGAGTAGTTTTTAAGCCTCCACGATCCGCAGGCGAATTTTATAAGTTGTCATTTCTTATGTATGTATATATGTTGAGGACATACTAGTTGCTCATAAAAAAAGTAGTGAGTTAAGCGCAAAGCCGCAAAGATAAAAAGGTTGTGAGTTAATGTCGGGCAGGGTGGATTAGTATTTAGTAGTATATTTATGATTTATCTGGAATGGTCGAATTTATGTTGACTGCAATGGTTTGAATGGCTGTTTTACGTGTCGTTCTGCTAGAACTTTTAGAAATTTTGATTGCCTGACACTTTCTCATTCATAACCAATAGTTGATCGTTACGTAATGATTATCTGTCTTTCTCTTGTTTAGAATTATTTTGTTTCTCATGAAATCAAGGGTTTGTTTGTATAAAACCACATAGTATATTGTATGTGAGTTGGACGTATTGGAAATTACATATGAATTTCTTTGCAACTAGGGGGGAAGTTGGTCATTTCGTTAATTAGAATAAGTTAATAATGAACAAATGTTTATTCTTATTTTGAAGTTGGTTAGATTTGATACGGTTCATTGGACGGATTTTGGCAGGTAATTCAGTGATAAAATGCCGCAAGTGGTCAACTTCCCTATATAGGTTCCCCTGTTATAATCCGATGGTTTGAATAATTGTGGGATATTTAGTGTTTTCTAGCAGTAAGTGTGTGATATTTAGGTAGCTTGAGTAAAGTTAGGTCATTAATTTAGGAAATAATCCGCTGTTTAGACCTCTCTTCTTTGGGGTAGGTATACTTCGTCCAACTTTATGACTAGCTATATTAGGATTTTTATCCAAAATTTTACCATAATCTCTGTCACTCATTTTCTTTTACAATAATGCTAGAGTTACTAAGATTTTGTTACTAAGAGTGTGTTACTAACCTATGTGGCATATATACATCATTATCTAATTAACTTATTAGAAATCTTTTACTAATAAATATGGTATGTGCCACATCATTATCTAATTAAATGCAAAAATATTTCTCATTAACTCCTGTTTATTACGTTATATCTTTAATTCATTTTTATTATGTTATATCTCCTCAATTACGATTTTTTTTCATAACTTTTTCTTTCAACTTTTTTTTATTATGTTATATCTCTTGCTTATTACGATTTATTTTTTAAAATGAATGACAAAACAGAACGGTTCCTAAAATAAATCAACAAAACAAAACCATAACAATCGATTAGATTCACTTCTGTTTTGCAAGTGATCAAATTTGCCCATGTTTTGCATCTAATCTAAGCCAAAGAGAAAATTCCAATAGAACTAGCTCATGGGAAAGAAGTAAATTTGCTCATGTGAAAAACCCAAAAACAATTTACCCGAATTCTATCAGTATAGATCTTATCCAAAATCAAAACAAACTATAAGGCTAGGCAAGAATCACCGAATTCAAGAAAAAAAAATCTGTCAAGGGCATAAAAATGCCTGGTTAATCTCTTTTCACTCAGCTATGAGTTTTTCATGGAGATGGGTTTTTTCGATAATTTGAACTGGCATTTGGGAGATGGGGAAGAAGAAGCTCGAAAATTAGGGTTCATAAGCTAATAACACACTGAAGGTGAAGGACAAAGCCATGGTAACAATTTTTTTAGAAACGGCATGGAAACAAATTAATTAAGTAGTAAAGTGAAACTTTTTTGAAATGAAACAAATAAACAAAATATCAGGAATCAAAGGTGTAACAGCCCGGGTAAATTTTCGATTTTTACCGGGACTGTAGAAATTGTTTTACCACGATTTACTGTAGAATTAATCTCGGGTAATTAATTCGAGGTAAATCGGTAGTCGTTTTTCGAAACCGAGAGTTTTCCCGCGCTCGGGAGTGTCTTCCTAACTAACCGAGCCTCGGTTTCCAGTTCCGAGACTTGGACGACGTTCAGGGGAATTAATCGGATTTTCCGAGCCCAAGTCATATTTTTGGACTCGGGACGGGATTTGTCGGAAAGACGGGAGTACCCCTGCGTTTACGAGATTCTGGCACAAGAATCCGGACCCGCCAACGAGCTTGCCCCGAGCCACTCTTCTTCCTTCTTTTTCCTTCCTCTTCCTCTTTCCCGGCAACGTTTTTCCTCTCTCCCGGTTTTTCCCGGCCACGTGGGCCCTACCCCTCTCCTTCTTTTCTTTTCTTCTTCACCTTTCCTTTTTCTTTCCTTTCCCCTTCCCCTTTTTGCTCCAGCCGCCGGCCCCTTTCTTTTGTTCTTTTCCCATCATCTCTTATTTCTTCCCGTGACACCCTCTTATCCTTTCTCCTCTTTTCATTTTTGTTTGCTTCTCACCTCTCCCTCAATCATTTTCTTTTTCCCCACCATAATCTCCTCTGCTCCAATCCATTCCCCTGCCGTCACCTCTTCTTGCAACCTTCACCTTGCCTTTCCCTCCTCCGACCACACACGCGCCTCCCCTTCCATTCTCTGCTACCCGAGGAGCCGTCGCCGTCCCGAGACCCCAACTCGACCACTGCTGTTCTTCCTCCCTGAAGCGCCGCCGAGCTCGCCATCTTGCAGCGCGCGACGACCGCCACTTCAGCAGCCACGATGCCGGTCTCCTCCTGCTCGTCGCCGCCAGGAGCCATCGCACCGCCTCCCTCCTCGCCGTGGCGTCACTGCAACGCCGTGACGAGCTGGGCACGACCGAGACACGCCGTCGTCAAGAGGTTCCAAACTACCTCGTGTCTGCACCGCTGCCGTTCCCGGGCCGACGGGCTGTATCTGCAGCCGCCTCACTAGCGGCTTCTCCCCTCGGCGACACGATTGTGGAGCTCGCCGTCGACGGGTCATCACAGCACAGGCGCCCCACTTCTTTTTCCCTGCTTCCGCGTTCCCCTGCCCTTGTGTGTGAGCCATTGTCGCCATCAAGGCCATGAGTTGTTGGTGGATTGGAATTCTTGGAGATGATGGCCATGGCAGCGTGAATCAATGGAGAAGACGACGCCATGGGTAAGGAAACGGCACCGTTTCTCTCAGGCTTGGGCAACCTTGAGTTGCTTCATGGGCCTCCTTGGGCTTTAACATCACTTGGGCCATCTTTGCATAAATGGTAATCTGGACTAAATTGAGTGGTTTGATAAATCGATTGACGAATTGGTTCGACCATTAACATGGATAATGAATAGATTACCATAACTAGATAAATCAAGGATTGTTGGGTTAATAATTGGGATTAGATAACATGGCTATTATCGCTGTTAAACAAGTATTTTGGAAAATGGGCTAATACCGTGACATATATATGTATTTGACGGACTAAATAACGAAACCCGAACCACGTTAACGACCCGGACTTCTAGTTGTTTAATTAAAATAAAGATTTAATTAATCAAATACTAATCTGTAATTCCATTCATATTTTGTAATTTGATGTTTAATTTTATTGTTGGTTAATAAAAAGGCTTATAGTATTTAAATTCCGGTTTATTTAATTTATACTTGGACTGTTAATAATTAAAGGTTCAGTCATACCTATTTACTTGATTTAGTTATAAAATGTAAACCTAAAATATAAATATGATTATTGATGAATTATAGACACATACGTATAAATGACTATATATATATCCTACTAAATTTATGTATAGCTAAATAATGAAGTTACAACTTTATTTATCACATAAATATATATATGGTAAAATGGGAATTACCTACTATGTATGTATAAATATGGTCACACTAGATATACGTGTAATTTAGTAACGATTTATATATAAATATACATATATATACATGTATTTAATATGCTATATTTTTCCCTTATCGACAAAGAACTAAAGGGCCGGGATATCGGCTTGAACGTTTGGATTTAGTTTTAATTTAAAATTAAGTATAATTAGAATATCGATAAGAAACTCGGTTTCGGTTTTAATTTGAAATTAAGTATAAATGGTATAGTGAATAAAGAGGTTAATTTCATAATAAAGAAATTGGATAAGGCAAGCCGTATAACGATTTCTAAACCGGCATCATGCATAATCCTCTTGTCAGTGCATTATAAATGATTGTGTTGCTATGTGTATACATATAGGGTATCGAGGTTGACCGGATAGCATTTTCAGAGACATACCAGGTGAGGATGGATAAACCTTGATATGTGCCCGTAATGCTGTGTGTGTATATTTGTTGTTTGTGGATTGTCGTTGTTTGTTTGATCTGCTGGAATGTTTGACGGCTGATACTTGATTGTTATGGATTGTTGATGCTGTTGTGGAAACGTGATAGTCCTGTGTATGTCGTGTTGGAAATATTGCTGAACTGTTTGATGTGATAGATTGTTGATATGAGATTATGGATTGAGTGAGATTTGGATTAAACTGAGGAAATTGGAAATTGGTTAACCGAGGAAAGAATAATGAGTATTGGAATGAGAATTGGATTTGATTATGAGATGATGCAATTGTCACTTGGAAAGTAGTGGTACGACTAGATGGTTAGAGACTAGTTCTGTGGTGCCTTGCCAGAGGGTTTGTTGGTTGGGGGTGTTGACCCCGGATTTGTGATATTGGGGTGTTGACCCCGGATTTGAGATATTGGGATGTTGATCCCGGATTTGAGATATTGGGATGTTGATCCCGGATTGTGGTGGGGCCTGGCATCCAGAATTAGTTAATAACCAGGTACGACCCTAGCTTGTCCAGTGACGGGGCCCGGAAGATAAAATTGGTAATAAGAAAATAATTAAGCATTCTTTTGGTCTTGGTATAAATGTTATAGTGTTTTCCTTGTGTCGTGATTATCTGTGCTTATTGTTGTGATGTTTGAGTTGGATTCCTTGTCGTGTGGTATGTGTTAGTTGTTATAGCGGTATTCTTGTGATGTGTTTGTTTGTGCTTGTTGTTGTAGTAGTTGAGTTGTTTCGAAAGTATTATGGTTGAACATATCACTGTTTATCTTTCGTCGGTGAGCGTTTCGGACTCACCCCTCGCCTGCGGGGTTTCATCCCGTAGGATGAGTTGTGGTAGTGCAGGAACGTACGGGGCAAGCTGAAGCGTACCCTCGGACAGGACTTGGATCCATAGGTTGCATGTGTCGCATACAGTGTTAGTGAGTTTAAGTCTTCCGCTGTGCATATTGTTATTGTTGTTGGGCCTTTGGGCCGGGATTTATTATTTATGATGTTTTACTATTTTGGGCCGTTGGGCCGAGTTGTTGTAGTTCACACTGTATGCTTGGGCTTTGTTGGGTCGAGTGGTCACAGTTCCGGCACGTGTTTACTGTGTACGGTAAATACGGGTCGGGGCGTTTCAAAAGGGAAAATGTTAATTTGGAAATAGATTAATTAAATAATGATGATGGCATCCACTTTAAAAAAAAACATATGACGTGGCACATGCCACATAGGTTAGTAACACATTCTTAGTAACAAAATCTTAGTAACTCTAGCATTATTGTTTCTCAATTTTATCTTCTTATCTCCCGGAGATGATAAATTAACTTGGATTGCCCAAAAAATAATTTCATGAATGAGCAATTGTTAGCCTTAGCCCTAAGGAATCCATAAGGTTCTAAAAAAATCATACTCGTTAGCATAAAAAAAAAAAAAAAACTTATGAAGGATTAGAGGGTGCGGCCTCCGCGACATTCACAATGTCAATAATTAAAAAACCATAAAAAACAAAACAAAGAAAAAACAATGTGTTAACTGTTAAGTACTTTTTTTATATATCTTGATTGCAAAAAAGAAGCAACATACATATGATCCGCAGCTGGGAAATATAAACAGCAAGTTACTGAAGTTCCCGATGCTAACATATTTCTTTTTCTGGTTGGCCAACTGCCAAGTGCCAATGAATGAATGAACTTCTTGTACGATGGTAGTGGTAAGAACAGAGGAATTGACATTGTATCAGCTTTTGGATCAGGAATACCGCGCCACACACACCATTTACTGTGTGCAGGTCATGTGCAGCGGAGCGAAGGGCTTTTAAATTGACACAAAAATGATGAGTTGATGTCTAGATGTGACCCTTGTTTATTTGCAAATAATTTTTTCAGAGCCAGAGATATCACAATCTTCTTGAACTATAAAAAGAGGAAGGGACTAGAAAGGATTTGCCGCCACACAAGAGTATTACGCCAAGGTCTACTTACTCACTTCAGTTCTGATAGATTCCCTCCTCTGTCCCAATCCCAGTCTTCTTAAAGATCTTTGAACAACTCTATTGTTCATAGGGTAATACACAAGCCATGGTTGGTTTTTCTCTCTGAAATCCAGACACTAACCTTACCTTTCTTTGGAGTAACCATTCTTGCTTTCTCTTTTGTACTCATACTTTCCTCTTTTTAGTTCTAAAATCATTTCCTTGGTCAATAGCGTTTTTACTAACTCCACGATTACAGAATCAAAGTTTCTTTTTATAATGCATGCATGACCAGTCTTGGAAATGTATGGCTACGGATTTGTTGCTGGAAATGTTCAAGATGGATGGACATTGTCTGTAGAACCTAGCTAGATAAGTAGAGTAACAATAGTGTCCTGAAAAACTAGTCCTCTCCTTAATTAGGCAACGACTCTGTCCTCTTTGCTTAATTGTCTCTGTGCTTATTAAAGAGGTTCAGTCCCATCTCTTTACTGCAAAACTATAGATAGCTTATGCCTTTTATAGCTTGAGAACTTAAAAGTTACTTTTGGAACAAAAATGATGCAGAAGGAAAAGAGTGGACATTGTCTGGTTTACCATAAGTAGAGGCTCGTGTCTATCCTACAAAGAAAATATAGCCCTATTAATGGTAGATTTATTTCTTTTGGTAGTAGTACTAGCTACTACGGAAGAAGCCTAAAATTGCAAGAAACACTAGTAGAAGAATACCTATTCACAAGGAAATGCATCATCTCCATTAGCATTCAAAAAAAAAATAAAAAAATTCCAACACTGTCACTCTTTCTATTGGTTTTGTGTACCAGTACATGATGATTCTCTCACAGACCCGGCTTGTCTTTCTTTTCTTTTTTGCTTCTTTTTCTCACTGTCCATCCTTATCTTCCAATGGTGGAGAGCTGGGATTTTATTAATTTTCTGGGTCATTACCCACAGCTCGATTACACCATCATGGGTATGACATATTGGAAGGATGGGAGTTGAGGGGAGGACTGAAGCCACTCCACTTATTGCTAAATTTTGGTGTCCCCCACCAGCAATTAGCATAGTGAGGTAAGGACTGAAGGACAGTGAGTACTTTTTGTCTTTTGGTACATGAGGGTAGAGCAATGGCAGTGACTAATAAGGGCATTCATGCACCCTTCTCATGAGGGAAAGAAAAAAAATATCTCTACTTGGGCTATGTACTTGACTGGTATTGTTCTTTTTTTTTTTCTCTGGATAGAAAGGTATTGTTCAATTGTTTTGTGATCAGGAATGAGTTTGTTCTTTGTAGCTTTGGAAGTTCAAAATTAAAATGCCTAATCTTCTAATTACGCAAACAAGGCCTACTGAAATTGGTTGGCACATTTATGCAATTGGGGTTAGGTTATATTTTTGTACCATAGTTTATTAGAGACGAGTATCAAAGAGTCTGAACTGAACTGTGAGGTGTGAAAAATAATAATATATTGATCAAGAAATGGGAACTGGAGGAGGGATTTGTGATGTTTGAACAGAGAAGCAATTGAGTACAATTGAGACCACCACAGAGGGGTTGCAGCATGTGACAAAGAAAAATCAGAGGCTAACAGAGTCTAGTCTTTAACTGGACAGCTGTCAGCACTGTGTTGCACTGTCCCCTAATTAACTTTAGACCATCTTTTTTTGGGTACTTTACAATAAGCCCCCCTCCCATTCATTCAACACTGCAACTAATGCTACCAAAAGGCAGAGTACAGGCCCCGTGACTCCCCCTCTTTGTTCTTTGGTCACGTAATGCCTCTACGTCACTTTTACACCAACTGTATCCTCATGTACCCCCCCAAATATTCTGCTCATGGAATAATTTTAGTGCGCAACTTACAACAAGATAGTTGCATATGATAGATTCTTAGACTCTTATAGTAAACACTAACAAACACAGGAACAACCAACACATTGTGTTTCTAGGCTTGATTAATGATCGGTTTAAGACCCTGATGGTGAAAATTAACAGGAAACGTCTGTGTCACTAAAAAGATGTGGGGGGTTCGCGGAAGGTAAGGGCCAAAAGAGAAAAGGAGGCATTTTGATGAAGAGGGTGGGAGGGAAGGAGGGGAAGAACCAAAGATGGCACTTTCTATGATGTGGAATCACATACGACACCTCCTCCCCCACTAATTCGAGGGCACGTACGATTTTGGTGTTGATGGAGACACATCGACCTTTCTATGTCCGAGTTTTGTAGAGAGATGTAGAGACGATTTTTTTTTTGGCCAATTCGATTCTGATGCTTCTGCTTTTATTTGTATATATCTTTCTTTATATTATACAGTTTATTTTTTCTTCTTTTAAAATTTTGTTTGTCCGTTTCCAAGTCGTTACCCTGTGGAGAGATAGCAATAATGGAACTGATGGTAGTAGCCGCGTGAAAACCCCCCCATGTACTATGTTGCTTCTCTTCTCTCCCTCCATTGCACTGCATTTTGTGGGTCCTTTTTCACTTCGTTTCCTCCCCAAGTAATAGCCATTTTAGCCTCCCAATAAACATAAACCCTGATCTTTTCCTTTCTTTTGGATAACAAATTCTGTTTTAGAAAAGCTCCATAACATTGTCATCTTTCGTTTCTGTCTTTAACAATCACTCCAAATACTAATACTCAAAACCAATCTAAGGTTGCTGACCTTGTCAGAAGCCAAGTGATTTTCAAACAAAGTTCCAAGTTTTGGTTTTTGGAAGGATTGTCTCAGATACTAGCTAGGAGGTCCAACTGGATTCCAATTTGAATGAATGAATTGAGAAACTACTAATCTTGGCAATCAATGGCCGTTAGTAAAGAATCATCGTTAAGGCTTTATACATACAATACTGTACGTGTAGCGATTTGACATCCATCCACCACTTTAAACCTGGGCAATATCTAGCATTACCAACGTAGACGGAATGTGTTGATTCCAAGCATGGTGCCACTAAGGTGATGATTCTCCTATCTAATCAAGCTCATCAATGAAAAGGGAAAGTTTTATCTTAGGGACTCTGTATGTCGAAGCATAGACAACCCACATATTGTGGGCCTATTACTTCGTCATAGAATTGCCCAGCAAGAAGTGGCCTACCCCTGGAATTAGGGGATTCCATTCCTTCCAAACAAGAGGGTGTCCACAGGAAGAAATGGATAAACTCTAATTGGAGGGCCCTTTTTTGTGAAAAATAAGCAGGTATATTTGGTGTCATCTTTGTGTGCATTCGGTCCTCCATCCGTTTGTAAAACTAGTTTTGGGATATCGGTAGATTCAATAGTTATAATTCTTAGTACAAGGAAGGTTATGCTCGATCATATCACGCTAAAGACACAACTAGAAACTCCATCTATCAAACTGATATCCCAGCGACAGTTATAACGCTTTACAGCCCCAATATCCCTATGGTGTAAGGACTTACTTCCCAGGTGAGGACACCTAAATGATCGCCGCCAACACAATACCACTTGCTGATCTTGACAAAACTAATTAAATCCAAGTCAGGGAACCATGTAAAGAATGATGGCAGTGTATCCCTAAAACAATAAACGGATGAAACCTTTTCTTGTGGCGTTGGGTCAATTTTACCCGCAAATCATATTGGGAATTTTTTAACAGCAAAACAAATTTTTGCTACTGAGAAACAAAACATTAGGACCAGGAGCCCATTCATGACCATGAGCCACTAGGCACAAACCCACACTTTGGAACTAGTGCACCAATCGAGGAGATGGAAACTAAAGAGGGAAACAAAACAATAGACTGAAACACGAAAACATGCATGCATGGGCTGCAATGGTAAGGGCCTAAGAGATGGGAGAACAAGCCGAAGGCTGTCCTGCTGATGCAGTCTACATCAATTTGGGTGTTACCAGACAGACACATACAGATAAATATATGCAACTCGGGAAGTAGGAACCATAAGTGTCATTAACAATAACAGATTCTACACGTGGTCTGCATGCAAGTTCCTTGTAATACATTATCAAATCTTTTTTTTTTTTGTAGAATTTACCTCGTCCAAATTAGGGCCTACCCGGCCCAATATACATTAGCAATTGCTGAGGCCCTGTGTAAAAAAAACGTACCCCGTCGTGCGCCATAGAACTATTTTTCCTGCATTTCGTTTTTGACAGTATCTTCGGACGAAATTTTGTCCATAAGGAGGTTACGATGAAGGACTATCAAATACAAGTAAATTGCGAGTGCCGTTTAAAGAAATAAAAAATTAATAATATCTTCGTACTAAATTTTTTAAAAGTTTCTACACCTTAAACACGAAAAGGAGAAAGAAAATGATATTCAAGACGTATCTTTTACATTACTTTTGCAATGATACAAGTCGTGAATTGGAATTTTATGGTTATTTTTTAAAAATTGTTCTGTATACATTACAAGTGAATTTGTATAAATCAATTAAACGGGTCAGTTTTCATGTATGTAAATTTGTAAGCTTTTTGTAGTATGGCCAAGCTAATTGGTGTTTTGGTCCCGATCAATAACCTACCATGATCAATGGGCCAACTACTGATACTGTTTCACAAATAAAATAGTGCTTTATCTGATCCATCCCTCAATATTGCGCAGGAATATAACAAAGCATTCAAAAACAGAGAAAAAGGAAAATCATGACAAGCCAAATCCCAGTACCTAGTCATATAACTATCTAAATAACGTATACATATAAATAAATATATAATGTGACAAAACAATAAAGAAAAAACAACTAGAGGGAATTGTCCCACAGCATAGCACGAGCAGCCGAAATCCCACAAAACCTAACCGCCTCTTGACCCTCACAAGTACAGCATCATAATAAGCACAAGACCAATCAGTTCCGCATCTCTGGAAATCATACAACTTCCTCGAAGACATTGCTTCTCAAACCCCAAAGATTCTTAAAAATCAACTGTGGGGCAGTAAGGGGAGGAGAACCAAAATTTCTCATTTAGACAATATTCCAACACAAAAACATCTGGGGTTAAAAAGACAATACCCTTATAAAAACCCGTGCTACTGGTAGTTTTAAGTTTTTTTTTTCTCTCTTTTCCATTTTTCATTTCCATTTTTAATTTTTTTTCCTTTAATTCTGTCTTAAAAAAAAGTTGTTTGTTCTTCTAATTGTCTACCATTTTCACCGTGTCAAAGGTAACACGGCTACCTTAAAAACGTTCCAAGACTTCAGTTACTATAGCAAAACACTTCCAACTTCCAGGGGCAGCTCCTTACAAGTAAAATGTAACTTCCAGGGGCAGCTCCTTACAAGTAAAATGTGTATAAGCACACATTTTTACTTACTAGAATTTCTTCTCATAGAATGGCGATCCACAACTCCTTGGACACCAACATCACCCTTTCCCTCATCAGAAAACTGCAGCTGATTATTTGAATCCCCAGAGGTAGATCTGCTAAGAAATCCTTCAGTTCGACCATCTACTTGGCTCTTTGCACTATCATGGCCTAGCACCCGATCTTCTATAGAAAGGCTTTGGACATGGGTTGGCAGCACACCAGGACTAGAATTTCCAGGGGAACGAGGACCGGTGACATCTGGAAATTGAACAGTAGTAGGCATTATCCATCTACCCCAATCATTTCGCCGCCTCACTTTGTCACCCTAAAATACAATAAGAAAATTATGAAATCAGAGAAGCCAGAATGCAACTGATTATCAAAATCAAAAACAACTTGATTGAAAAACAAACAGAAAGCTATGTTGCACAAATTAACTTCACAGCAGGAGTAGATAAAAGTTACCTGTACTTCCACCATATTTGAGCTTTTTATAGATTCCAATATAAGCTGGACATTGTCAGTCAAGAGTGAAACCTGAAAGACATGTAAAAGATATATGGTATTTGAGTCAGCAAAAGTGAAAGACTGATGTATATAGCCAATTATAACCATAACTGGTTCTAATTGGTTTGAAATGGCCATAAATTTTAGAACAATTTAAGCATGGGTAATAAAAAATATATTTCCGTCCAAGATAATGATTTTCTGCTATTTGAGGAATACAAACTCTGATACACACTGACACTAGGGGGTTAAGGCAAGTCAATTGGCCCAAAAGCATGATAAGTAGGTCTGATATATGAGAAATAACGAACTGCAATTTGCATTATACAAGTATGACGACAATGACAAGCAGCTTCTTGAGATATTGTAGAAATTTTTTTGCCCTGGAATCAAACAACAAATGCCATTCCCATGGCAGAAGAACAAAGCATAGTCAAACAACGAGCATCAGGAAGTTTCCACTTGCTCTACAAGTCGCAAAACAGTCAAAAATTTTCTTACACAACTTAATTCAAAAAAAAGAATGCTTGTTACTTGGTAAGCAAGACAATACAATAATAATTAACCAAATACTCTAACATTCAGTTAAGAACTATCTAGAATATCTGGGTGTAATGTTAACACATCCTCACCTACATGACCCCAGGAAAGGAACTGACACAAAAAACAGCAATAGACTGCATTAGAGCTAGCAGGTAAAAAGTACATAGAGCACATGTGTATGCATGAGGAAGTAACGGGAAACTTTTTGAGGAATCTAATAGTAGCATATCTTTGTCCTATGCTGTGCAGTTTTTAATTTAGTAACAAAAAAGTTATAACAGTGAGATCTCGAAGTATTCAAAGTAATATAACAGTTCAAGCAAAAAGTATTTCATAAAAACAATAGAGCCAATAACATAGTATGCAACGAGTGAGAAAGAAAAACAAGACGAGGATCACAAAGCAGGAATACAATGTCAGATCAAGTACACACTAAAATAGATATTATTCAACTTCTGAGACGCAAATGACTAACTGTGCAAAGAATTTTCTGCAAATACTAAAAGGAAACATGATATTTCAAAGCGTTAGTTGATAACAAATGAAAACAAGAATTCAGATAGAATACCATAGTTTCAGAGGGATACTCAATGATTTCATTAACAGGTCAGACATTCGTTAAAAATCTAACAATATAATCAACCATCATGATTGAAGCAAGAAAAAAAGAAGGATAAATTAGAAAAAAAATGACTACCAACAATAAGCTGTGAACACAGAAGGCCATAAAAAGTTAACACTTAACATCAGTTCAAATGCCTTAAACAACTCACTTTTTTGAAGCCTGCTATTAATTTAATTGGCACCCAGCCTTGATCATCCATGTTTTGTCGCAAGAATGTATCTTTAATTAAATTTTCATTACTGCATAAAAGATGCAATCACAGTTAACACTTCCCAAACAGGTGTTTAGAAAAAGAAAACGGAAGTAGCCGACACAGAAAAAAAAATCCAAAATGGATACCTGAAATAATAATCAATCTGATCAACTATCTTGGAATATAACTGAAAATCTGGACCAGAATAATAGACAGGAGGTGCCATGGGTACAAATGGCACAGCTCTGAGGGAATCCGGAGGCGTAGCAGCAACATAGTACATAGGTGTCAACTCTGCAAATGGATCGAAACATTAAAGCAAACAAGAACACGAACAAGAAGAAAACTGAAACGAAACATTTATGATTTACCAGGAAACCCCATGGGCCCAGCAAAAGGCCTCACTGGTGGAGGAGCAACAAATGGGGTGGTTGCAGGCGGTGGGGGTGGCGGGGGTGGGTGTCTTGGGAACCTTGGTGTACCTCTCTGAGGAGGTATGTATGCATCTCTGTTATTGAAATTTCGATGGCTATTCCAATCATGATTTCCACGTTCCTGATCACGTCGTCCCCCATAATTTTGATAGTGAGAACCATCACGTGAATGTGGTCCACCATTGCGGTTTCTGAAAGAATTCCGCTGCTGCTGCAGTGGGTGATCATTGCCACCACGGGATTGTGAACTTCTCTGTCCATGTTCACCGGAGGAAGGGCTGTTTAAAGGCACATCACCTCCCGCACCCTGAGATCCAGGCGGCTGAGTGGTGCCACCATTAGATGATGTATTAGCACCATTCCGTTTCATTGATCTCTGACGTGTTGGTGCTGGATGACTTGGAGCTGAACTAGAATTTCCAGTATGGCTGTGCTGCTTCTGCGAAGTGGAAGCAGCAGTTCCAGTTCCCTGTTTAAAGTGAAGAAAACATCATAAGAAAACCACAGGCACCTATAGCCAAACTCATATTCTAATCAGGATATATGTGAAAGGTCTAGCTTCTATCATCTTCCATTAAGACAAAACAATTTACTCCATAGCTAAGGCAGAGACTAAAATCGGCACCAAAAATATTGAAACCGCACCCACCTGCATTAATTCAGAATCCTCAGTTCAACCACCATTACAAGTAGAAGGAACCCCAAAGATCTCACATTTGTATAATTGTTTATTCTAAAACACGCGCAGTACGCTATACTTATCTGGATAGCAAAGTAACCATATATGTTTACCTCTGTAACACTAAACAAGCATCGCAACCAGCAAAGAATAAAGAGAGTCAGCCACAATCTACCATTAGATTAAATGCAGGGTACCTGTGCAACGGGAGTAGACGATGATCCATCAGATAAGCCTTTCAATGAATCTGAAGAAGACGATTTCGTCGAAACCCTAGCCGACTCAGACAAAGCGGGCCACGAAACGGCTCCCATAACGGGCCCAATCTCCACTGCTCCATTCGACGGCCTGTTCCAAGCCGGCCTCTTACCTGCATTACCTCCGACAGGGCCATTCTCGTTCTCGGCAGCGCCCTCATCCGCGGCTGCCGCAGAAGGAGAAGAAGAATCCGCCGCCATCGCCGCCGCCGATGGCTGCTGCTGCTCGACCGCAGAAGAAGAAGGAGGAGGAGACGAAGAAGGGGCGGCGGGGGCGGGGGCGGCGGTCACCGCAGCGGGGATGGACTCCGATTCACCGCGCACGATTTGCGTCCAAGGCGATGACACCGAGCGCGCGGTTCCGCCGCGGCGGGACTGGGGGCTGTTCACGGGGTGGTTGATGTCAGTGGTGGAGTGCCGGGGGGAGTGATCGGCGGCGGCCGATGAGGTGGCGGGGGTGGTGGTGGTGGTGTTAGGGTTAGCTGCAGTGGTGGCCATCAAAAAACCTAGGTTTTGTTGTTGTGGTTGTGTCGTGCGTGTGGCGTGTGTCAGTCGATACGCGAAGCTGTCAGTTGTTGATCGGAGAGAGAGAGAGGGAGGGAGGGGTAAAAGAGGAATTAGGTTGATCAAAAAAAATTTTGGGGTGAGAGAGGAAATTAGGGTTTGCGAATCGATAATGTGCGTCTCTCTCTTTTTTTTCCCAAAAAAATAAGAGAGTGAAGAAGAGTAGTAGTAAGTAATGCGATCGCCGCGGAGAGAGATCGGGGAGGTTTATAACTTTTAAGAGATGAGTGTGGTGGCTGGCTGGGCTCTCTCTCTATCTCTGATTCTCTCTTTCTCACTCACTCTCACCCTTTTCCTTCTTCTCTCTCTCCCCTCTATTTTCTTTTGGCTTTTGTTGTTTGTGCTTATTTATTTGTTTATTTTTCCGTCTGCAAATATTGAAAAAACGTTTTTTTTTTTGGGTTAATGAGATAGATATATAAATATTGGAATCCTTAAAAGGGCTCAACTTTATTGTTAGTTTGGTTGTTTCTTTTAACACTATTGGGTTAGTTTGGTTGTTTCTCTCAACTCTTTGGGATTTTCTTAGGGCTTCGCTTCCGTTCCCTACCAAGGTGGTGTGCTACTGTGCTTTCTTTCCAAATTGTCCACACTCCACATACCCTTTTTTATTTCTTTTTTAATCCAAATTTTGGACCAGTCCAACTCCAACCCCATTGGGTTTGGTCTTTCATCTTTGTGTGCGAGTGTGTGTACTTGCCTTCTAATTTCTATTCTGTTTAACAACTGGTTTGAGCCTAATATATAGTGTGGGTCAAACTTGGACTGTAAAACTGCTTTAAAGAGTGAAATAGGAGTGTTTTATAGTCTTCTCGTGTTCATGACTAAAACTTTTAAGCCTTCGTGAGAAAACAAAATGCTACATTTTGTATAAAAAAGTTTAGTTTAACATATTTTCTTCTTCTAACTTATGCTACTAGTTTGGGGAAAAAAATATTTTGAGATATTAGTTTTTAATAATACATCATTTCCCAAAAATATAATACATCAAAGTCAAAGCTTATTAAAAAAATGATCATGCGAGGCTACCAATTAATGATGGTGATAATTTACGACAGCGGCGATATTTTATTTTTTATACAGGGTAATTAATAACAATAACTATTAGATTTTGTACGAAGATGATTGTTGGCATGTGATGTCAAATCTGTCAAAAACCGTGGATACTTTTCGCAAAAGAAAAAAATTGTGGGTACCAACTAGTGTTTGGTTTAAAAACCATTTTTGAAAGACAAGACTAGTGCTTGGATGATATTTGTGATTTTAAAATATATTTTATCATCTTTAGAAGCATAATATATTAATTCTTTTAAAATTTATATAAAGTCTATCACTAATAACGAAAACATGTTGATGACTAATTGATAATCGTCTAATTACATGAAATGAAAAAAAAAATTGATGAAAATTTTTGCAATTAACAAACGACAACTAACAGTCGTGTAGTCGTGTAAATTAGTGAAACATAAAGATTCAACTGAAGACTTTTTTTCTTGTGAAGAAAAAAAACACATGATAACAAATTCAACTCATTATAATGTTTAATATAATGAGATAAGATTAGAAGAAAAGTTATTTATAAAATAAGAAAAAAAGGCAACTGCTTTTTTTTTTGTCTAATATGACGTAAAATGCTCAACGAATATTACATTTTTAGTTCAGGGGATGAGGGGAATTGGATCCTCCGAATTCATTAATTTTCCATAAATGAATCGATAAATGCCTACCAACTTTTTTTTCTTATGTTCCAAAAGTCGTATACGAACTAAGGTTATAGAATCAAACCTACAGTTAGACCTGGCAAAACGGGTATTGACACGACAACCCGACACGAACCCGACACGAAATTAGCAGGTATAGGTCAGAGATTTTCAACCCGTTTAGTTAAATGGGTTGACCCGACCCGACACGAAAATTAGCAGGTCAGGTGCGGGTTGACCCGCCAACCCGATGGGTACCTGTTTATGACACGATTATATTTAGGCTATAGATATTTTACTAATTTAATACAATGCTTAAGGTCAAAGTTACTGAAATTATCTAGAAATATTTTTATAAATGCTTTAAATATCATTACATTATGATTCTAGAATTTATAATTTTATTTAATNATTCACACTTGTTGTGAATGTTGGGATGATTTGAAGAGAAGAATTGGTGCCTATTTATAGGCATGTTGGCAGGGACTAATCTGCAACAAAACTAGCTTGCAGGGACTAAACTGAAAAACTTCCAACTCCACTAGCTTAGTGCTCCATTAGCTTAGTGGGGTTGGTTTTCATTAATGCAAGTGGTGATCCCCCACAATTAATGGAGGAACCACACACTAACACTACTGACAGAGAGAAATAAAAATGGCCAGGGATCAGATGCAAACCCAGGTGCTTTCACTCCCAGGCCACGAAGTTCTAGCTATATTCTTCTAATTTCGCACTGGCAATGTGTAGGCTACACGTGTGTTATTGTTTTTTTTTTGTTCGATTGCATGGGTGTTAGTTGAATAACCATGATATATATATAGTGTCGACACGTTAACCAGACCCACAGACCACAGTCGATAATATTGAATTATTTAATTTTTTAACTTTTGTGTACCAAATCTAACTGACAGCAGACGACAGACCTTTTTTTTCTTTTATCAACAAACGACACACCTTTTAAAATAAGTAATGAATTGAGCTCATTTTAAGCAAAAATCACGATCACTATAGTAGTAGGGGTTGGGCCAAGCGGAAAACATGGCTGAATCTTTTCTCTCTGTTTTTTTATTACTGGAAACATGTCATCATCGACCAGCTTATATAAATTTGTCACATATTAGGAAAAACAATTATATCCTCTCCTGTACATAATTTAACAAGAGAGGTAAAATAAATACCATTAATTTGTTTAATCAATAGCTGAGGTAAGAAAATTTTAAAACATTAAAATAAGATATGAATAAATCAAGATTCAACCAATAGAATATAACTCTACATGTGAGCATCACAATCCCAAAAAGAAAGCACAACTCAACCTAAACAGTACAGGAGTAAAAGGGTTGTCAAAACAAATGAGAGGAGACACTTTCAGATGCTAGTAATATTGTAATAATATGTTAGAGGATTTTTATAATATAAGAGGAATTATATTTGTACCATTTGGAGTAAAGGGTGTCTACTGGAAATGAGTTTTAAAATGAACAGTTACATCCTTTTGTATTGTGTCTTTTGGAAAAGACACAATTTAAGTTTGAATATGGCTGTAACTTTTGGATTAAATGTGTCTTTTAGAAAAGACACAGGAAGCCCTATAAATAGGCCACTCATTCTCATTTCCAGAAATCAGAAAGTATCCAAACGTACAAAACAAATTGTGTTTTAGTTTCCCTCTTTTCTCTCCAACTAGTTCACTTACTTTTTTTTTTCTATTTTCTTATCTCTCCCACCAAATAAAATACTTTGCCTTTTATATGGTATACCACTGCAGAGGTTATCATATAAAATAGATATTCTGCTTATATTCGGAAAGTGATCAAGGGTTGTGGTGTTTATGCAAGACATCTTCAACCAGGGGCTTCATTGTATCTCCGAGGTAAATTTGCAAAACACCGTTGCATACCGACTTTAGAGTAAGTGGTGGTGGCAAATATTGTCTTAAGGAAAGTGGCATTAGCAGCACGCCTTGAAGCATCTGCAGTTATTATATTCACAGCCTTGTCTACTCCACATCACCACATAGTGCAAGAAGCAGTGCACCAGTGCAGAAAGAAGATTACTTGATCCAACAATCTTAAGACAATATTCGGCATTATGGGGAAGAACAAGGTTGTTGTGCCAAATGAGCCAAACTTCGCAAAGTTGGAATGCTTTGATGATGGTTACTTTCGAAGATGGCAAAAGAAGATGCATTTTCTACTTGCTGCAATGGGAATTTTGTATGTTCTCAAGGAGCCTAGGCCAGAAGAAAAGGAGGATGAAACAAAGAAGGATGCTATTAAGCGGAATAAATGGGATAATGATGATTGCATTGCTTTGGGAAGCATTCACAATGGAATGTCAGACACTATGTTCGATACATACTACAACTGTGCTTCAAGCAAAGGACCTGTGGGAGTTGCTCAAACAGAGATACTTAAAGGAGGATGCTACAAGTAAGAAGTTCATTGTCTCCAATTTCAATAATTATCGCATGGTAGACAATAAATCTGTTATGGAGCAATTTCATGAAATTGAGCATATTCTTGGTACATTCAAGCATCATAATTTGAACATGGATGAAGGCATTATTGTAGCTTCTATTATAGATAAGTTGCCTCCTTCATGGAAGGAATTTAAGAAGCAGTTGAAGCACAAGAAAGAAGACATTAGTCTTCAAGCTCTTGGAAATGAACTCCGAATTGAGGAGAGCCTTCGTAAAGAAGAAGAAGATAAAGAGCAAGACTCACAAGTGTCAAAAGTGCACTTGGTGGAGGATGGACAAGGAAGCAAGTCTAAAAAGCGAAAATTTAGTAGCTTTAAAGACAATAAGTCCATCAAGAAGAAGGTTGTGTGCTTCAATTGCAACAAGCCTGGACACTACAAGTCTGAATGCCGACTTCTCAAAAGGAAGAAAGTTCAAGGCAAGAATGATGCACCATCAACTGATAAGTTTGTAGCCATGATTTCTGAAATCAATATGGTACAAGATGATGGTGCTTGGTGGATAGATTCCGGAGCAACAAAACATGTCTGCAAGGACAAAGATTTCTTCAAGACCTTTGAGCCCTTAGAAGATGGTTCAAATTTATACATGGGGAATGCTACTAAAGCAACTATCAAAGGCAAAGGAAGTGTTGATCTTGAGTTCACCTCTGGAAAGACACTTACACTCACAGAAGTGTACTATGTGCCTGAGATAAGGAAGAATCTTGTGTCCGGAAGTATGCTGAACAAATTTGGCTTCAAAATGGTTTTCGAGGCAGACAAGTTTATTCTATCTAAGGGTGGTGTCTTTGTTGGCAAAGGCTACATGTATGAGAATATGTTCAAGTTAAATATCAATAATAAGAATAAGTATGTTGCTGCTTATACTGTTGATTCTTCTTCTTTTTCCTTATGGCATAATCGGTTAGGACATGTGAATGTTAGGAAAATGCAAGATATGATGAAAATGGAAATAATTCCTAACACTAACAAAAGTGATCAACAATGCAAAACATGCATGCTTACTAAAATCACAAGACATCCATTTCCAAAAGTTGAAAGAAATACTAAGATTCTTGAATTGGTACATAGTGATGTTTGTGACATGCATAGTAATCCTACTATTGGTGGAAAGAAGTATTTTGTTACTTTTATTGATGATTACTCTAGATTTTGCTATGTTTATTTGTTGCATTCTAAAGATGAAGCAATGGATAAATTTAGAGCATTTAAACTAGAGGTTGAATTGCATTGTGAATCACATGTCAAAAGATTAAGAACTGATAGAGGTGGTGAATACTATGATCCAAGTTTCTTTAATTCAACTGGGATAGTCCATGAAACAACAGCTCCATATACACCACAACAAAATGGTGTTGCAGAACGCAAGAACCGTGTTCTGGTAGAGATGGCAAATGCCATGCTCTCTAATTCCGGTTTGGGATTAGGATTTTGGGGTGAGGCAATATTAACTGCCACTTACATATTGAATCGAGTTCCTAATAAAAGGAGCAAGATCACCCCATATGAGTTTTGGAACAAAAGAAAACCAAATCTTAGTCATCTAAGAGTTTGGGGATGCAGAGCAATTGTGAGAGTTCCTGAGCCTAAGAAAAGGAAATTGGGCGAAAGAGGAATTGAATGCATATTCATAGGATATGCACATCATAGTAAGGCTTATAGGTTCATGGTTATAGAACCTAATGATGCAATAACAATTAATACTGTTATTGAATCAAGGGATGCCTTATTTGATGAGACAAGATTCAATTCCATTCAAAAATCTATAGCATCTCCACTTGACATTCCAAACTCAAATACAAAGGAAGACTTAAGTGATGCACTTGAGCAAAGAAGGAGCAAAAGAGTTAAAAGAACTACACAGTCATCGGACTTTTATTACCTAGTTGAAGGTATAAAAGAAGGTACTGAAAATCATGTACCATTTTGTTACAATATAGAAGAAGATCCTAAGACTTATAGTGAAGCTATGAAGTCACAGGATGCAGCCTTCTGGAAAGAAGCAATCCAAGATGAAATGGATTCTATAATGGGTAACAAAACTTGGAAATTAGTAGACCTACCACCAGGCTCCAAACCGATTGGATGCAAATGGATTTTCAAAAGGAAAATGAAGGTTGATGGAACTATTGATAAGTTCAAGGCCAGGTTGGTGGCGAAAGGATTTACTCAGAAAGAAGGAGTAGATTATTTTGATACCTATTCGCCAGTAGCAAGAATTGCTACAATAAGATTATTGATTGCACTTGCATCAATACATAACCTGGTTATTCACCAGATGGATGTTAAAACAGCATTCTTGAATGGTGAATTGGATGAGGAAGTTTACATGGAACAACCAGAAGGTTTTGTCCTACAAGGACAAGAACATAAGGTTTGTAAACTTGAGAAGTCCTTGTATGGACTTAAACAAGCACCTAAGCAATGGCATCAAAAGTTTGATGAGGTTGTGCTTGCAGATGGTTACAAGATTAACACATCTGATAAATGCGTATATAGCAAATTCAAAGATGGAAAAGGTGTGATTATTTGCTTATACGTAGATGACATGCTTATATTTGGCACGGACATGGATCAAGTTGAGAATACCAAGAAGTACTTGTCAGAAAATTTTGATATGAAAGATATGGGAGAAGCAAATGTAATTCTTGGTATAAAGATTATAAGGAGTAGTAATGGGATTACATTGTCGCAATCCCATTACATTGAGAAAATACTCAACAAGTTTGAGAAACTGGAGAGTTCTCCGGTATCTACTCCATTTGATCCAAACTTGAAGTTGGCTAAAAATTAAGGAAGTCCGGTAGCACAACTGGAATATTCAAAGGTTATAGGCTGCTTGATGTATGCAATGACCTGTACAAGGCCAGACATTGCATTTGCCGTTGGAAAGCTAAGCAGATTTACTAGCAATCCGGGTAAGCAACATTGGCAGGCAGTTCATAGAGTTTTAAGGTACTTAAAAGGAACTATGAACTATGGTATATGCTATACCGGATATCCTTCGGTGTTAGAAGGATTTTCAGATGCTAGTTGGATTTCTAATAAAGATGATTATTCATCTGTAACTGGATGGATCTTCATGCTTGGTGGGGGTGCAATATCTTGGAGCTTTAAAAAGCAAACTCTTTGCACAGACTCCACTATGGCATCTGAATTTGTGGCCTTAACATCTGCTAGCGAAGAAGCGGAATGGTTAAAAGATTTACTTTATGAGATTCCGCTGTGGCCCAAACCAATTTCTCCCATATCAATACATTGTGACAGTGAGGCCACATTGTCTAAAGCATATAGCCAAGTTTACAATGGAAAATCTAGACATATCGGGTTGAGACATAGCTATGTACAAGAATTGATAAGAAATTCAGTGATCACCATTGATTTTGTGAGGTCACAACAAAACTTGGCAGATGCTTTTACAAAAGGACTTACCAGAGATAAGGTAAGTAAGACCTCTAATGGGTTGGGTCTCAAGCCAATTTCAATAGGTCACCAATAGTGGAACCTCGACTCAACGTTTGATAAAACATCAAATCTTGAGTTCAATGAGTCAAAGTACACTATTAGGATGGCTGGCAAGCACTCACTTTAATATTCCATCCAAAGGTGAGAGTGCTTGGTACCCGTTAGGACAAAGAAAGGGTAAGCTTATGCTTTTAATAGATCTCTATGGCATGTATTTGTGAAAGTGTTTATAACGGGAACACTAAGGATATAGAGACTACCTATGTGAGTGGAAGTATGGCCGCCTCTAGGAGTTTTGTGGCTTGAACTCTAACAGCACTCATGAACAGATACAAGACACAAGGCCTTTAACGTGTCGGCTATTAAGATCACATTTCTGGATGAGAAATCATGTGTGTGGATATGTGGTCCAACCAATCAATATGGAAGATGTTAGTTCAAAGCATAGTCTACTAACAATTCCGATTGGCGATACACGATTCACTAAGTGAAAATTCAAGTCTCACCGACATTTTCATTTATGCATAAGATTTCCAGAACTATCGAATTGCAAGGTATTATAAAAATGGTGGGGGAATGTTGGAGGATTTTTATAATATAAGAGGAATTATATTTGTACCATTTGGAGTAAAGGGTGTCTACTGGAAATGAGTTTAAAAATGAACAGTTACATCCTTTTGTATTGTGTCTTTTGGAAAAGACACAATTTAAGTTTGAATATGGCTGTAACTTTTGGATTAAATGTGTCTTTTGGAAAAGACACAGGAAGCCCTATAAATAGGCCACTCATTCTCTTTTCCAGAAATCAGAAAGTATCCAAACGTACAAAACAAATTGTGTTTTAGTTTTCCTTTTTTTCTCTCCAACAAGTTCACTTACTTTTTTTTCTATTTTCTTATCTCTCCCACCAAATAAAATACTTTGCCTTTTATATGGTATACCACTGCAGAGGTTATCATATAAAATAGATATTCTGCTTATATTCGGAAAGTGATTAAGGGTTGTGGTGTTTATGCAAGACATCTTCAACCAGGGGCTTTATTGTATCTCCGAGGCAAATTTGCAAAACACCGTTGCATACCGATTTTAGAGTAAGTGGTGGTGGCAAATATTGTCTTAAGGAAAGTGGCATTAGCAGCACGCCTTGAAGCATCTGCAGTTATTATATTCACAACCTTATCTACTCCACATCACCACATAGTGCAAGAAGCAGTGTACCAGTGTAGAAAGAAGATTACTTGATTCAACATAATATAGTATTTCAAAAGCGCGTGTACTGCAGTAATTAGTTATTGCACTCATATAGTTTCCAGTCTCCATCGAGTTGTTCCCCACATCTGTAATGTAAGAAATTCGGTGCCATACTTGGCAAGACAATCGACTGTGTTGGGAGAAATAATTTGTCGTACGTAAATTAGGAAACGAAGCACACAGTTCTGAGATGAGGTAACCAATAATTAATGACGATCATAGAAAATTGCACTCGCACCTATAAGCTGGGCCTGCTGGGTTAACAATTATACAACATTTAAAAATTGACGTGGAAGTTTCTGAATCAGGCAAACTCACAATACGCTTTTTAGGTTGGTCGAAGCAAACAACTCACAGTGAAGAAAAGCAATAGTAAACCGAATGAACACTTTCAGTGAGTAGCTGACTTTTTTGACCAAAGAGAAAAAAAACAGGTGCTTGCACATAAAACATGCGCTCGTAACCTTTTCTTTAGGGATGCACTCCTCAACTTGATATGTAATGTTAAATTTGTTTGGTTGGTAATGGACAAGATTACCTTTCATAAACAACTCATTATAATCATTAATTTACGTTCATTGTCAACTCTCTCCAGCCTCTCTCCTCCAAGAATTACAACCTCACCATGTCATTCCCAGATCAGCTCTCCAAATCTGACATATCATGCGTGGGCCCTTGTTTCCAGACTATTGTGAAATCTGGTTTTAAACACTTTTTGGTAATTTGCTCCATAAAACAAAACCCAAGGTTATCAAAACCGGACCGGACCGGCTGGGTTCGACCCGGTTTAACTGAGAATTGGCCTTGTCCCGGTCCAGTTTGACATTATTTTTGCGCTGTTTTCTTAACCGGCAAGAACTGGATGAACCGGCTGGTTTTAAGAAACCGGTCGGACCGTGAACGATTTTTACCAATTAAACCAGCCTTTTTAAGTCGAACATTGGAATTGAACCTTTGACCTTCCCTCATATTTATAACCTCCAACAAACTAGGCTACTAGAAATTAATGTTTCTTTTACATAAAATTTATTATATATAAAAACTTATTTTAGTTTGGATTTTTTAGCATAAAAAATATATATAGTTTGAAATTTTAATATATTATAAGTTAATCTATAAAAATGAAGTTATTCAAACACTAATCTGTATAAAATTTATCTTATTTCAACAAAACAGTTGAACCCCGGTCGGATCCCGGTTTCCTTAAACATCCTCTTCGCCGGTGCAATGCCCGGTCCGGTTTTCAAAACCTTGACAAAACCTTCTTTGAACAATACCATTTTCAGTCAAGAGATTAATTAGATTGCATTTTAACTATATATGCAAGCCAATTGAGGATTTACATCAGACTGTAACACACATCCTTCCACGTTAATTCCAATGTTCCCACTCCAAAAACCACCTCTGTCTTTTATAAGAATAGACAGGAGAAATTATATAAGAAAAAGGGTCAGGGAACGGAACAGATCATGCAAACACAGGATCTTTCACAGGCAGGCTACCATGTTCTAGTTACAACCTATTAATTTCGTATTGGCCATTTTGCCAGCAATTTTTTCTTCTCTATTGGCCCAATCAACATGGGGTCCTGAACTTATCACTTCCTACATCATCGGCTTCTGCATGTGTGTTAGTATTTTTTTTGGGTCAAACGCGTGGGTGTTATTAATTGAGTAACTATGCCCTATTTTTTTGTTTTTAGTAGAGAGAAAAACATATAGGATCAATAATTGAGTGCATTAATCGGAAAAAAAAAAACATATTGGGTCAGTTCAACCTCTAACTGTAGATGGGACGTTATTCAAATAAATGAAAAGGAAAGATGGAACGTGAAACCACTTGGCCTCAAACGGTGCACCTGGATTGCCAAAAAGTCTAGCTAGCTACTTCTTATCTGAAAAAAGAAAAGAAAAAAGACGCCTAACATGGCCATGGTCCACGGTTGATGAAGGCAATTATGGTTCCAGACGAGACTTGATTGAAGAAAATAGAGGCGAGATTGGGATCCTTGACGTGATCGATTGCATGAATCAACGACGATGGTGACAGCCTGCTTCCACATGGAAGACCCTATGAGTAAGAATGAGTCAGTATCGACTTGGCACGTCTAGGGTAGAAGGTTTGACAATAAAAGAAAACAATGAGAGAAAAAATCGAGGACAGGTATGTGTAGATTCTCTCCAAATCGGACATGTAACTAGACTATTAGAGTGTAGACTGACATTGACTTAAGCATTCACACAGTCGGCACGATCAGAGTAGCTCAGGTTGTGAATCAAATGCTGTGAGTGTTTTGGGAAGTACTTCACTATATCAAATGAGAGTGCCAAAGTTGAGATCAGATCCTAGGGGTTAGATTAAGTAATTAGCTGGTTCTTTTGATTATTCTTCCCTGATCAATACAATATCCATCTCTAGGAGGAGATACGAATGTTAATTAACTGTTTTATGGTTTTTAACATATTTTGATCCGAATTAGTTTATGCTTGCTAGTATTCCTTAAAAAGCCTGGATGGGCAAACAAAAAGAAGTAAAATTTCCCAATTTTTGGTTACCCAAAAAGTTGATGTCGTTCTGCATTTTCTTTTTCTTTTTCTTTGGAATCCTGAGGAAACACCGGGAGCTTCTGCAACTTTTCGGTTCTATTTCAACTTCAACCCAGGTAGTAGGCCCCCAAAAATTTTCTCGTAACCAACCGAACCAGGATGGAGCTAGGTAGCCCAATATGAGAAACAGATCCAATATTTCTTTCGTGTACGGCCCACGCCCAACCATAATATGTGGATCAGAATAGTGTTAGTAAAAAGAAGCCCAAACCATAAAAATCTTAATTTTTGAACCAGATGCAGCCCCCCCCAATAGCCTCTCCAATTAAGGTTATTGGTGGTGTTACCGCATCTAGTTTCGAAAATTCATTTCTCTCAGAGGGCACCTGGCAAAGACACAAGGCCTTTGCACCAGTACACATTGGGTGAAATGGTCTCCTCCTATAAATCGCTACTGGAAAATTAATGGTTTCCTCTTCCCTGCTGTACTGTTGGAATTTGGTTTGACATTATCGCCAGTTTGCACTTAAAATTAGTCGGGTGGTGTGGGATTATATATAAAGTCGAGAGTGCAAATAGCCCCACCATTTGGTTTGGCCCTATTTTCCAGTGGAGTGCTTTGTTTAGCTTAGATTTTTTTTTTTATGCTTTTCTATTCCTTTATTCATTGTAACAAAATAAATGAGCAGCAAAATGATGTCATTAAAGCAATAACAATGACAACAATAATGCTAATAGCTGAATACAGGAAGACAGAGCATAAACAAAACTCTTGGAAAGAAAACAAAAAAAAATCAAGTCAACTTCCTTATGCTTTTCCATTGCTTTGCTGCATCCATGCACATAGGCAACAAGTTGCAGTGGGGCTTTCTTTAGCTTAGTAGGTTAAGACGTTTATATTCGTATTCAATGGGGACTTTGTTTGCTATGTTATGTTGCTGCTTTTGCTGCAGTCATATATATACTTGCCATTTTTACACCAGAAAAAAAGAAAAATATACTTTTCATTCTGTTTTGTAATGCATATCACTCTTCTGTATTTGATCTGCTTTTTTTAAAAAAAAAAAACTATTAATACAAGCATGGTTGAAGAATATCAGTGTGTACTCACTCTCCTCCTCGACTAGTATCACGAAAAAAAAAAAAGAATATCATTGTGTAAGCAGACAAATAAAGATAAGAAACCTTATATAACTAACCAATTCTAAAGTAAAAATTGGTTAGTTATATAAGGTTCCTAGAATTACCACTTAGCTATCCAAAGTACAAATGAGAAGGATATTTGTTGTCCCGACCATTCTTCTTAGTCCCGATCCCAATAAAGAAAAAAAGGAAATTTTGTACCAAAGTTTTTGTCCTGATGATTTCTAAGCGTAGTGCTTCTTCCCTTATGCCACCCACAAGTACTATACTATATAGAATTGGAGTCGGATTAATCTGAGATAGATAAGCCATAGCCGTAGGCGTAACCTCGCGCTCAATGCTCTAAATCAACAATTGAAGCATCTAAGGCTGCATTAATCGAGGATACACGACAGAAGGTTTTTTTTTCGAAACTTCACCTTCAAGAAGCGTAGAGCTCTTTCAAATCGTTCTATCTCGGACAATGTGCCTTTCTCTTAAGACTTGAGAGCAGTCAAAAAAGAAAATCAAATCACACCATCTCTATAATAAGTAAATGCCGCTTTTTTCCCTGAAGTTGTCGGAATTATTTTTAATAATATATTGGCTACAATTGAGAAGGTTTTATCCATAAAATTTCCAGCTATCCGAGATCGAGGCATAAATGGTCAGTCTTTTTGAAATTTCTTTGAATTGTCTCTCCGGAGAAAACGATCTCACAAAAAAGCAATTGGAACGTACAAAGTAACACAAAAATCGACTTAACTC
>JAKUCV010002490.1:0-45019 GCA_028386065.3 Turnera subulata | reverse complement strand
TGCATGATATTTTCTATCTTGAGTATTATTATTATTACTTTCATCTTCCGCTGCATGATAAATAACTCGAGATGTCATAAATGATTTATCCTTATATCGGCAGTTAGCCGGAGTTGATTTGTGGTATTATGTCGGCGTGATGCCGTGATGGCTTATTATTTGTTAAGCCGGTTGATCTCGTTTATTTTTATGACATCTCGTTGTTAATACATTTTCATGGAAAATGTTTGTATGCCGAAGCATCGGTTTTTGGTACCCCGGGTTTCAAGAGTATTTTGGTAACTCTTTTTCATTAAATTACATTATCTTTATCTAATTGGGGTACGGGCTTCCACATAAGCACTTTCTCATCAACCTCCAATTTTTGTTCTTTCATCATTATTGTTGGCATTCCAATAGTTCCCAATTTTGCCTTGTGTAATCCTTATTGTTTAAGGATATCACACATTTTACTTGTCGTAGACCAAAGTTCGTGGTGGGGTCATATTTCTCAAGTTCATATTTTATTGTCATTCTTAAACACCTTCCAGAATAATAATAACTCTACTACCAATTGCTAAACATGAAATGACGATGATACTATTTAGTGACGGAATTAGCCTGATTGAATACGAAATTTTTGTAGAGTATTAACAAAGATATTGAGAAAAGATGGTAAAGAAAAATAAGGACACATAAATTTTGCATGGTTCGATTATTGAATGTCTACTTTTAGGCGTAAAGAAGAGTGATGAAGTATTCAACTATAATAATTTTGGAGAACAAGTATACAAATTACTTTCTCAAATTTCAAGTTCTAAATAAACCCAACTTAGAATTCACACAAAACGTTCAAAGAAAATAGCTCTATTAAAGGAGAAATACTTATTCGATTTGTTTTTGTTGCGAAGGCAATGCTTGAATACTTGCATGAATGACCCTTTATAGCCAAACTTAGGGACGAAAATAGTATGTGAAAGTCATGTTATATTGTGGTGTCTATTTGTTATCCCACATCTGCTAGAAGTTGTTATAGAGGAGGTGGGGAGGTCTATATATGTAACAGCCCCCCTCTCTTTTATGTATCCCTAAATTTGTATTATATTCTCTTCTCTAAATATAAAGAGCAGGCCGCAATAGTGGTGCTCCGGAGACGTAGGCAATTATTGGCCGAACTCCGTTATTAATTTTCAGGTGTGTTTGTTCCTTGTCTCTTTTATTATTCCGCCTATTATTTTTTTCGCTGTGCATTGGTGATATAATATTCAGTATTCAATATTTATTTGTCGGGTATAGATTGTGAATTATCTGTTAAATTCACCAGTTGTTTATTGTAGTGGGAAAATTATCCGAGTTTTCCCCAACAAGTGGTAGCGGAGCCGAAGGTTCATCCTTAAAGCTATTTGTTGGAATATTGAATAATTGAATATTATCCTTTGATTTTGTAATGGCGGAAGGAGATGCAAAAAAAGCTACTGGAGAGATGGCTTCCACGTTCAAATGGTCGAGGCTTCCAATATCTAATTTGAAACTTGTTGTGGAGATATTTGATGGTACCGGTCCTTTTGGTATGTGGCAGTGTGAGGTCAATGACTCACTATTCCATCAAGGCCTTGATATTGCTATTGAAGATAAGAAGCCTGATGATATCAGTGACAAGGATTGGGCTGACATTAACAAGTTGGCATGTGGAATAATTCAATTGTGCCTGTCTAGAGAGCAGAAGTATGCATTCAAAAATGAAGTTTCAGCACACAAATTATGGAAGGCATTGGAAGACACTTTCTTGAAGAAAAGTGGTCAGAATAAGCTTCTAATGAAGAAGAGATTGTTCCGGTTCGAGTATCGACCAGGTACTACTATGAATGAACACATCACTTTGTTTAAAAAGTTAGTAGCAGATTTGTTCAATCTGGGTGTTATCTTTGAAGACGAAGATTTGACTTTGATATTGTTATCATCTCTTCCCGATGAATTTGAGCACTTGGAGACTACGCTACTTCATGGGAAGGAGAATGTTTCATTGGATGCTGTATGTTCGGCTTTATACAGTCATGAGTTAAGACAACAGGATAAAGTAAGGAACAAAGTAACTGCGGCAGATGAAGCTTTAGTGGCAAAAGGTCGACAACAAAGCCAATCGAAGGGGAGAAGAGGAAGGTCCAAGTCAAGAAGCAAAATTACCAAAGATGAGTGCGCTTTCTGTCATGAGAAAGGGCATTGGAAGCAAGACTGTCCGAAGTTGAAAAAGAAAGGGAAGACTCCACAAGATGAAACATTGTTGAATGTAAAAGTGATGTGGAGTCAGACTTCTCTTTGGTTATTTCACCTTCAGCATCACAAGTAGATGAGTGGATTCTGGATGCAGGGTGCACCTACCATATGTGTCCCATCCGGGAATGGTTCTTTGACTTCAAAGAACTTAATGAAGGGGTTGTTTATATGGGCAATGAAAACCAAGATAGTACAGTAGTTGAGACAATAACAACAGTAACTTCTAGAAGCAAGAAGGATACAGAGGCAACAAAGTTATGGCATATGCGTTTCGGACATGCTGGTGAAAAATCCTTGCAAATTCTTGCTAAGCAAGGATTGTTGAAAGGTACGAAGACTTGCAAATTAGAGTTTTGTGAGCATTGTGTTTTGGAAAAGCAACGAAGAGTGAAGTTTGGCACTGCTATCCATAATACCAAGGGGATTCTGGAATATGTGCATTTGAATGTGTGGGGACCTGCCAAGACTCAGTCACTTGGAGGGAGACATTATTTTGTCACTTTTGTTGATGACTTTTCTAGAAGAGTATGGGTGTTTACTATGAAGAAGAAGGATGAAGTGCTTGGGATTTTTCTTAAGTGGAAAGGTCAGATTGAAAACCAAACAGGAAGGAAGATTAAAGCTCTACAAACTGACAATGGTAGAGAGTATACGAGTGATCCTTTCCTGAAGGTAAGCCAAGAATGTGGTATAATTTGGCACTTCACAGTTAGAAAAACACCATAACAGAATGGGGGTGTCAGAGCATATGAACAAGACATTAGTGGAGAAATTTCGATGTATGCTGTCTAATGCTGGATTAGGCAGAAATTTTTGGGTTGAGGCTGTGGCATATGCTCAACATCTTGTTAACCGGTTGCCATCATCTACTTTAGATGGCAAGACCCCTTTGGAGGTATGGTCAGGTAAACCTGCTACTGATTATGATTCATTGCGTGTATTTGGTTTGACTGCATACTATCACGTGAATGAATCAAAATTGGATCCACGAGCAAAGAAGGCTTTATTTATGGGCCTCAATGCTGGAGTAAAGGGATACCGTTTATGGTGTCTATAGGCAAAGAAGACTATCATCAGCAGAGATGTTATCTTTGATGAATCTGCCATGTTGACTAAGATAAATCCAGAAGAAACTGATAGTACTTCACAGCAGGTGGAGTGTTGAGCACTATTCTGCAAGTGCACAGATAGTTGTAGCAATCAAGGTCGTCCTCTGGGACCAGGTTAAGTACTAATCGCTTAATAACTTGTGATCGTCTAGGCAGATAAAGATTGGATTTGAGTAAGAAAAAAATAGCTAAAATAATAAAAGGGGGATTCTCAATATTCAAAAGATTTCTAGGACTTCTGGGCTCACTTGCCTATTCTTGATGCTTCACTCTAAAACCATGCACAGACAGATCATGTAGTGCGCTTGCATAAACAAGCTATACAACTATAAATTGATCTAACTCCTGAATTTCCTAAGTTAATTGAAAGATGAGTTGAATAATGCAGAATAAATAACCCACTCTCGTGGCGAGACTTAAACCCTACTTAGCTATCTCAACTTCGTGTTCACTAGCAAAGAAATAACTAAGGCATAAATGCACAGTCAACCTAAGCAAATATTCTTCACTAGAAGGTCATCCTTCCTCAAGGAAAGTTTCTAGTGTTTAACCTATGCAATTCTAGTAGTCAATTGACGCTGTCACTTAACAATCTTCTACCTAGATTTTATACTATCTAATGGCTAGTTAAATAGCATAGTTAAGTGCCATAGGATTGAATCAATGAACAATAGAATATTAAGGAATTAAAAGTAATTTATTAAAACATATGCATCATAGAATAGACAAGCTACCTCCCCTAATTTCTAGACTTTAAAGATTTAGCTCAACAGAGCAAGAGAGAAGAAAATACTCATGAATTTAATTGCAGGCATTGACCAAGTAGTTACAAGAATCAAACTTGAAGACAAACTTGAACTAAACTCCTAAGCTGAATTTCCTTCCTCTTCCTTGAAGAACTGATGAAGAACTCCTCTTGAATTTGAGAGAGAATGGAAGAATGAGAGAATGAGAGAGTGTTTAGTGTGTGTCCTTTCCTCCTAGAATGCTCAGGTATTTATAGGCTAGGAAAGGATGGTTAAGATTTCTCTCTTTTGAATTCAAAACTAGGATCTAATCTAATTAAATTCAAAAATAAACCTTTTGAATTTAATTACATGGATAAATAACAAATAAATAATCCTGATTCAAATTCAAACAATATCTTCAAAATATCTTTGGAAGATAATCTTGGATAATAGAAATTTGAACTTCTAATCAGCTGAAAAATGCTCCGCACAGGCAGGTTGCGCATAGGAGGATAAATCCACATATTATCTTCAAATCTTATCTAGGATAATTAATCATCTTATCCCTATCTTCCAGAATCTATTCAAATCTTTCAAATCCTTTCAATTTAAACCTGAAATTATCAAAAGCTAAAAGAAGAGTTTATTAAATCAAAACTAAATAAAAAGCTAACTAAATAAATAACAATTTAATAAAACAAAGCCCAAATTTAGAAACTAAAGGCCCAAAATGTGTGTATAATTCATACACATCAACACCCCCAAACTTGAATTTTTGCTTGTCCCTAAGCAAAATCAGTAAGAATTACGGACAAGGGTGAAAAACCACACTGCTCAGATCAACTGAAATTGGAAATAGTAATGCACAGGATCGCCACATAAGTTATAAAAGGAGTGCCAACCCAACCTATTTCTCAAATCAAATACCAAAAACATGTTAGTCCCAAATAAAACAATGCATAACCAGCTAGATCAAATCCGCCTACTAACACCTGATGCTTCCTATATTTGACGCTTAAAAGAAAAACAAAATCTCATAAGCAGAATCACTTTTCCAGTCTCCACTAATAAATAAGACACTTTCAAATTGGATTAAAAAGGGCTTGCGCATGGTTGTAATGGGGCTAGGTTAGGGCTACAAAGAAAAAGGGAATAAAAGGATAAACAAAAATGTCACTTAAAAAAATTCATCATGTTAGTCAAAAAACAGATTTTCTTTCTTCCTGGATTGGCTCAAACTGCATAAGGAGGTTGTGCTGAAGTGTTTGCATGATTTTGCATTTTTTTTCGAAAACCCCTTTTATGGGTGGTTGTCAGTTTCTTCTTTTTTCCTTTTTTTTTTTCAGCAAACATTTCCCTACTTCCTCCATCTTCTTATTCCATACTAGAGCACAATCAACAGATAATCGTACAAGTGCATTATGCTTAGCATGCTGTGAGCCGAACGCCTGAATTCCTTCAAAACATGACTGAACAAGAAGGCGAATTTCCTCAAGTGACAAAAAGGGTTAGCTTGAGAAGAAAAATAAACGATAGCCAAAAATGGCCTCAATAGGCGTAAGGTAGTTGAGCGGGTATGAAAGAAATATTGGCTATCGTGAAAAAGCCCAAAAGGTGGTGACAATGGAAGAATAAAACAAAAGGTTAGGATTTGTTTACGGAAAAGGAATTAGGTGGAAGAATAAAATGCCTTTGTCATGTCCGTTCATCAAGTGTCCTATGCCAAATTTCGCCTCGATAGGTCCAGTGATTCTGTTCTAAGATTAAGAGATACCGTCAAAGAGTTGGAAAAACATAGATGTTGGTCGTCAGAATTAATCATATGGTTAGGCCTTATTAAATTTGTTTCCAACATATTTAAGGCAAAGAATGAGAAACAAATTAAGTTGGCATAATTAAATTTTGAAAAATGGCTTATCCTGATGCATCAATATTCCAATTGTCAGCAAAATTCAAGAAGTGAGAAAGTAAAAACCAAAAACCAAATTTTGGGCTGCTAATTATTTGCAATAAAAGAAAATAAAAATGAAAAAGTAAAAAGTAAAATGAAAAATTAACAAAAATAATAAAAAAGCATGCGAAAAGGAAAACGAAAGAGGAAAGAAAGAGGATGAACATGCACCCCCGAACTTATTTTGGACAGTGTCCTCACTGACCAAGAACCTATGAAATGAAAGCATAAAAATAAGATACGAAGAACCTGTTTGTGCCTACACAGTCTGGATGTGTACTGCAAACTCCTGCAGAAATACCGTCGGTATTGCCTTCAACTTGCATGTAGAACATACAAACAGGAAATATGGGTTGCCTCCCACACAACGCTTCTTTAACGTCTTGTAGCTGGACTCCACACTGGCCATCCTAGTGTGGATCAAGGAGAGACTGCAGATTTTGCATAGATTTTGATGCCTGAAAGTTCTTTCATTTGCCTCTAGTGATAGGGGATAAGGCTTCCAATGGAAGGGCACAAGCAGCTTTTGTAGCATTTTGACCCTTTGTGGTTCAACTAGTGACTGTATAGGCCAAAATGGGATCCATAGAGTCTCTCTGCGAAGAAGATTCTTTCCGTGCTTTGTCAACCACATCAAGACAATAGCACGAATGACCTGAAAAGTCATTTTTATCTGCTTGTAAAATGTCAAAGCTGACTGTTTCCGATCCAATCTTGAAGGTTAACTTCCTATTTTGAACATCAATTATTGCTCCTACGGTTGCAAAAAATGGGCGTCCCAAAATAATCTGCGTTTTAGTATCCTCTTTCATATCGAGGACAACAAAGTCCACCAGAATGAAGAACTTTCCAACTTGCACAGGGACATCTTCAAAGATACCAATAGGACATTTGATCGAACGATCTGCTAGCTACAGTGACATCAAAGTTGACTTTATATCCCCCATATTCAGCTTCATAACTATGGATAGTGGAAGGGCACCAACACTTGCTCCCAAATCATACAATGCCCTTTTGATCCTAATCTTGCCGATGTTACAAGGGATAGAGAAACTTCCAGGATCTTCTAACTTCGAAATGTGCTTATTTTGGATAATAGCGCTGCATTCCTCAGTTAATGCTACTGTTCCAATCTCCTCTAGATTTCTCTTCCATGACAAGATCTCTTTCAAGAATTTGGCATAGGCTGGCATTGGTAAAAAAGTTTTTCTTGTCCCTTCACTTTTTTGTTTTTGCATTTGTTGTCCCTCTTCCTTTTTTTTCACTCTTCATGTCCCTCAACTCTTGAATTATCGGGCCACCATGTCCTTTTGACCCCCAGCAGCCGGTTGGGAGCTGTGGTGCTGACACGTGTCCGTGGGGCCCACTTCAGCTTCTTCTATTTTTCTTTTTTACTCTTTCTTCCCTATTTTCTATTTTTTAAAAATTCATTTTCTATTTTTCTGAAAATCCTTTTTTAAGGTTTTATTATATAGTTTTTGTAATAAATAGAAGAGAAAAAAGAAATTTAACTTGAATTGCATTTATCATTAATCAAGAGCAATTAAGAGCAACTTTATTACGTTTATCATTAAAAATATAATATAATAAAATAAAAATAAAAAATAAATAGAGCTGAATTAGGGACAAGCCTTTTATTAATGCTAACAAATTGAAAAAAAAATAAAAGGAAATCAAGACACCAAACACCCACCCCAGAGCTCTTCTCCAGTACTTCACCATGTGTACACCAACACCACCATCTTGAACAAAGCTTCTTCAAAACTAAGGCCTCCTCATCATGAACAAAGCTTCTTTAAACAGCACCCCATCCCTCTCAGGCATTTCATCGAATAGCTTCCTGGCATCCGTTATATTCCCGCACTTGGCATACATCAACCAACGAACTCCCCACAAACACATCAAAATCAAACCCACAAACTAAGCAAAACCAAAAATTAAGCAAAACCATGATTAAGCTTTGCTCACCGACCTCTTGTTTGCTCAACTTCTGCGAATGGCAACGCAAACGGCTGGCGTCGGCTGTGGCGGGATGAGCACATGGTCGAGGACGACACTTGGCAGAGGCGAGGCGATGCGATGGAGCCACCAGTTCACAGTGGCGGCGACTCACCATTCACGGTGGCGGGGAGTTCTCGAACTCACCCATTCACGCGCGACCTCGAGTTCAGGAGTTCATTGCCCCAAAACTAAACCAGCTTTAACTATGGTATACTATATTGCTTGTTTGCTTGCTCGCTCGCTGGACTGAACTACCGGTGTACTACTACCACTGCTGCTGCTTTTGTGTCACGGAGAGAAGAAGAGCAGCAAGATTGGTGGTGTGTCTGGACGTCTGGCCTTGCACTGTGTGTGGCGTCGCCGCATTCCTAATAGCACCAACCGCGTGGGTTTGGGTAGCTTGAGACCCAGATCGGCAAGCCTCGATCAGTATCGAAATGCCGCCGTACGCGGAGATTGCCCACCCGTTGTCGGGATCGGCGGTGATGGCCTCGACTGTGATGGCGGCTTTCTCCTTCAATGGCATGGACCCGATTCCAATGTTCTCAAGAGAAGGCCCAGCCCACCTTCTTCGAACACGATCTTCCTCGAATCGTCGCCGGTGGAAGCTAGGATGGACACGGCGGTGACCGCCTGCTCGCGAATGGAGAAGTGGTAGTTGTCAGAGCCGGGGGCGGGGTGGGAGAGGACGATGGCGCCGGACTGGTGGAGGATGCCGGATCGGAGGAGCAAGTCGAGGTCGTGGAGGAGGTTGGAAAGGGAGGCGATGTCGAGGTCGCTCTGGAAGAGGAGCTTCTCGCCGGGTTGGGATTGAAGGGTTTTGTTGGACATTGGATGAAGAAGGAGAGAAGAAAAAAGAAGAGGAATGAAGAAGAAAAAAAAGGGTGAAAAAGAAGACCGGTGAAGAAGAAGAGAGTAAAAAAAAGAGGAGAAAAAAGAACTATTTACTGTAAAAATTAATATAATAAAACTTAAAAAGGATTTTTGAAAAATAGAAAATAGGGAAGAAAGAGTAAAAAAGAAAAATAGAAGAAGCTGAAGTGGGCCCCACAAACACGTGTCAGCGCCACAGCTCCCAACCGGCTGCTGGGGGTCAAAAGGACATGATGGCCCGGTAATTCAAGAGTTGAGGGACATGAAGAGTGAAAAAAAAGGAAGAGGGACAACAAATGCGAAAACAAAAAAGTAAAGGGACAAGAAAAACTTTTTTACCGGCTGGCATTTCAGAAAGAACTTCTGTGAATGGGATATTCACATATAACTTCTTAAGCACCTCTAGGAATTTGCCAAATTGTTGATCATTTTTAGCTCTCTTCAGTCTTCCATGAAAGGGAATAAGAGGAACATATGGCTTCACCTTTTCTTCTTTCTTTGGTTGTACTTCTTGAGAGTCTTTCTCTTGCTCAGTCTGGCTGTGCTGCTCCTTTTTATCTTCTTGCACAGAGTTCTTATGCTTAGTCGTTGCAATCATCTCATACTGACTTCCACTACGTAAGGTTATTACACAACATTGCTCCTTTGGGTTTACTTCAGTATGCCCAGGAAACTTGTTCTTGCTCCCAGCTAGTTGCGTCTTCAGTTGACTAATCTTAGAGGTTAGATTAGCTATTAGCTTTGTTTGTTCCATCTGTTGGCGTTGATTTTCCATCTGTAGGCATTGACTTTCCATAAATGAATGCATAAATATTTGAAAGTCATTCTTTGGTGGTTGTGGATTTGATTGTTGAGATTGAGGATTATGACCTCTTGGAGGACACCCTGGAGGTCCTCTACTACTGCCCTGTTGACCACCCCAGGTACTTCCATTCTGATTAGGACAATCAGAGTGTGCATGAGCACCCCCCGCCATTTTCACACGGTCCCTGGGTTGCCTTTCCTCCCAGGCTGTGCAAAAGATAATCCACCTTTGAGTGCAACAAATTTACAGCCTCTAGCTCCAAAACTCCAGTGGCCTTCTTCATGGGCAGTCTTTCAACTGGCCATTGGAAAGTGTTAGCCGACATTCGGTATAAAAGCTCGAAGGCTTCTTCGATTGGCATTGTCATTATTACTCCTCCTGCTGCAACATCTATAGTTCCCCTGATTGACTCACTTATATTGGCATAGAATATTACTAGCACCATCCAGTCTGGCAGACCATGATGTGGGCACCTTCGGAGCAAGTCTTTGTACCGTTGCCATCCATCGTATAGAGATTTACCATCCTTCTGAGCAAAGGTTAAAATCTCAATCGTATAGAGATTCACCATCCTTCTGAGCAAAGGTTAAAATATCATTTCTGAGTTTGATTGCCTTGCTCGGTGGGAAGAATTTTGATAGGAAGGCTTGTGACAAGGTGTCCCATGTCTGAAAAGTTCCAGCTGGAAAAGAATTTAGCCATGCCTTTGCTTTGACCCGAAGAGAGAATGGAAATAAGCGAAGGCGGATGGCGTCGGTGGTCACTTCATTTATCTTCAAAGTGTCACAAATTTCTAAGAAACTTTGAAGATGTGTGTTGGGGTCATCCAAGGCTGATCCGCTAAATTACGATCCTTGCACCATACTGATCAGCGCAGGCTAGAGTTCAAAGTTGTTCGCTTGTACAACTGGGCGAACAATACTTGGTTGCAAGACCTCAGGCCTTGGGATGATAAAGTCTCGCAGTTGCGGCCTTTGATCCACTACATTGACAGGAGGATCAACTTGCCCATCTCCCCTTCCTCCAGGTGGCACTTCATCGCCCCCAACACGAGGAGGTATGTTATTGCCCCTCACAGTGTTGTCTCCCATATCTTCCTCTGATGAGTCTATTTCTTTTTCTTCAGCTCTCTTCTCCAAGCGTAGTTTTCGGAGAAGCTTGCATGTCTTCTCAATTTCAGGATCAAGTGGTAAAGGTGGTCTCTTACTTCATGTCCTGATCATACACCTACTAGAGCCCTGTGGAAAAGAAATAGAAAGAAAACATAAATAGTAATAGGCCTACATCGGCCAATTACTAAGACAATTAATATTAATGCCTGTCCCCGGCAACGGCGCCAAAAACTTGAACTCTATTCTGCAAGTGCACAGATAGTTGTAGCAATCAAGGTCGTCCTCTGGGACCAGGTTAAGTACTAATCGCTTAATAACTTGTGATCGTCTAGGCAGATTAAGATTGGATTTGAGTAAGAAATAAATAGCTGAAATAATAAAAGGGGGATTCTCAATATTCAAAAGATGTCTAGGACTTCAGGGGCTCACTTGCCTATTCTTGATGCTTCACTCTAAAACCATGCACAGACGGATCATGCAGCGCGCTTGCATAAACAGGATATGCAACTATAAATTGACCTAACTCCTGAATTTCCTAAGTTAATTGAAAGATGAGTTGAATAATGCAGAATAAATAACCCACTCTCGTGGCGAGACTTAAACCCTACTTAGCTATCTCAACTTCGTGTTCACTAGCAAAGAAATAACTAAGGCATTAATGCACAGTCAACCTAAGCAAATATTCTTCACTAGAAGGTCATCCTTCCTCAAGGCAAGTTTCTAGTGTTCAACCTATGCAATTCTAGTAGTCAATTGATGCTGTCACTTAACAATCTTCTACCTAGATTTTATACTATCTAATGGCCAGTTAAATAGCGTAGTTAAGTGCCCTAGGATTGAATCAATGAACAATAGAATATTCAGGAATTAAAAGCAATTTTTTAAAACGTATGCATCATAGAATAGACAAGCTACCTCCCTTAATTCCTAGACTTTAAAGATTTAGCTCAACATAGCAAGAGAGAAGAAAATACTCATAAATTTCATTGCAGGCATTGAACAAGTAGTTACAAAAGTCAAACTTGAACTAAGCTCCTAAGCTGAATTTCGTTCCTCTTCCTTGAAGAACTGATGAAGAATTCCTCTTGAATTTGAGAGAGAATGGAAGAATGAGAGAATGAGAGAGTGTGTAGTGTGTGTCCTTGTCACGCCCCCGCTAAGCGCGACCAGCCAGGTACCTTGCGCACCCACCATGTGCCACAAGGCGCCCAAAGGCCTTTCGTCAACTCAGCCAGAAGCTCGCTGCCTCTACCTCGCGGGTTACTAACCTCATATGCGCAACGTTAATGGAAGCGTACCAACAAACAAATGCAAAGGCAGCAAAGATAATTAAAGGGAATCAAGACTCATTTATAGAAACAACTCCATTAATGTTGTAAAACCATTGCTACAAGAGACACTAACTCATGGTGTACAAAGACATAACCTCTATGTATAAAACAATACAATAACGAGACCAACTTGGCTATACCCATCGACCTACTGGCCGTGCTCTCAATCTCGCACCTGTAAGACAAGAGGAGGAAACAGAGGGGTGAGTATAAACTCAGTAAGTAGAGTGACATACAAGCAATAGCAATGATACCAACACAAGTAGAAAACAACATCCAAACGCACTCCCCACATGCCACCGTGATCAGCCCACGGGTAAGCTATTGTGAAGTTGTACTAAGCCTATCTGCATGGTCCGGTAGCCTTGCCAACAATGTTACTCCTTAGCCCACAGCCCCACGTACGAGGCATAACCGATTGGCTACCAGAACCACACACGGCGCCTAACCACCATTGAAACGCCCGACCCGTATTTACCACACACAGTAAACATGTGCCGAAACTGTAATGACCCAACCAAACAAAGCCCAGCATACAGTGTGTATAACAGAAACTCGGGCTCAACAGCCCAAAATAAAAACAACAATAACATCATAACCGGCCCAATGGACCAACAATAGCAATATAATGCACAGCGGAAGACTTAATAACTCACAAAGACACTGTATGCGACATAGATGCAAACTATGGATCCGAGTCCTGTCCAAGGGATAACGCCGCAGCCTGTCTGGAATGCATCAAACCTGTACCACAAATAATCCATCCTACGGGATGAAAGCCCGCAGGTGAGGGGTGAGTCCGAAGTGCTCACCGACGAAGGATAGACAACAATATGCAACACTAGAATTACTCAAGGTCAAAAACAAGCAAAAACCGCCAAATACATACCAAACCAAAACTCGACCCAAAACCGGTCCAAGACCAAAAAGACAAATAAAATTCTAATTTCCAATTTTATCTTTCCGGGCCCCGTCACGGATAAGCTAGGGGTCAGACCTGGTTATCAACATATTTCGGGGTGCCAGACCAAATCCAAGAAAACCCAGGGATCCACATCCCAAAAATAAGAACCCAGGTCATGGCCACCACAAAACAGTCTTAAACCATCGAGTCGTACCACTACTTACCACGTGACAATTATATTATCATCAATCAAAACCAAAACACAGGGATCAACATCCCTAACCAAAATACAGGGATAGACATCCCTATCCAAAACCAAGGATCGACATCCTTATCACATTTTATTATTTATTCCATTATTCTTATGGCCAAAGACACGAAAATAAGTATCCAAAACCCGACGCACGGGGATAAACATCCCAAAAACCAAATCAAAATACTGGGATAAACATCCCCGACAACAATCACAACAAATGCAACAACCAACAGTGCAATAAACATCAAACACAATTACCGAGTATTATAGGCACATATTGAAGGAAATCCATCCTCACCTTGGCCGATTACTCAACTCCGAAGACAATGTCCGGTCCGAAGTCGGCTCCTCGGGAAACTGCCCGATATCCGAACCTATACAACAAAATAATATATACATATAAATGCACATAATTGGTATGCTATGATGCCAAAACTGCGAAATAACCCATCCCGGTTACATATCCTTTATTATCATCTTTTACCGAAAATATTATACCGTACGTATATCCGAATATAATTTCGGTATCATACTTTAATTAAAACTCTTTTCAAAATATTTTCATAAATTAATTATACTTTTCCCACAATATAATCACCATAATTTTCCGGAAAAGATAACATATGTATATATATATTTTCTAAAATATTATTTTTTTAATAAAACTATTTACCATAATATAATTACCAAATATTATTATTTATCAAGAATATATATATTAATCATATGCTATATATGTTATTTTCCAGAAGATATATAATCATAAAAACTTACTCTGAAAATAAATACAATTTAATATATGTACATTTTTATTTTCTAAAGACAAAATACTTTTCCAACAATTATAAATCAACATAATTATATATATTTCAGAAATATTAACTATGTTTTATATATCTATATTTCCAGAAAAATTATCCCTTTTCGTTTTTATATTTTTTTTTCCAGAATATAATCATGTATTTATATATATTATTATTTCTTCTTTTTTTTTTTTAAATTGGACTGGGCCATGAACAGTGAGCCCATGCCCAGCCCAGAACCAGAACAGCCCAACAGGTGAGGCCCAACTGCCCAGGCCCGCGAGGCAGCCCGACAACAGGGTCCAACCCATCTCCAACCCGTTGTGAGTCGGGTACTCACCTTGGCAATAACGGGTCGAGGTGCCGGGTAGGAGACGGCGGCACGGCGAGCGGCAGGGACGGGCGAGAGGAAGACTAGCGCGGGGTCGGCGAGGCTGAGGCGACTCCGGAACGGCAGCAAGAAGGGCGCGGCGGCGACGACAGAAGGCGGGAGGCGCGAGGGAGGTGGATCCGTGGGTCAGCCGTCGGGTCAACGCCTCTTGCAGGAGCGTCTGGCGGTGGAATCAAGCGGGGGAGGCGGCGACAGGTCGGCGACGGCACGACGAGCTCGATGGTGGCGGCGGTGTGGCGAGAAACGGTGGGGAACTCCTCCTGGTGAACAGTGGTAGGGGAGGAACTGGGTGGCGACACTGTTCATCTTTTTTTTCTTCTATTTTTCTTTTCTCTCTTTTTTTTAATTTCTTGTATTTTATTTTTTTCTTCCTTTTTTTTCTTTTTCCTCTCTTTTTCTTTTCTTCTTCCTCTTTTTTTTTTCTGATTTTCTCCTTTTTTTCTTTTCTTTCTCTTTTTTTTTCTTTTTTTTTCTCTTCTTTTTTTTCCTTTCCTTTTTCTCTCTTTTTTTCTCTCTCTTTTTTTTTTCTTTCTCTTTTTTCCTTATCTTTTTCTCTTCTCCTCTGCCTCTTCACCGATTTCTTGCTTTTAAACTGTTTTTTTACTATTCATCATGTGCAGCTTGTCTGCATTACGGAGCGAGTCCGGTCCGGACCAGAAAATAACTGATACCCCTTAGTTATTTTCCGGTGTGATTTTCCTAAGGATTTCGGGACCCGAAAAATACCAACTTAGGTCCAAAAAATCCACGGAAAAATCACGAGCGCGGGAAAAGCCTCGGTTTCGAAAAACGACGTCCAATTTACCTTGAATTAATTACCCAAGATTAATTCATTCGGTAAATCACTGTAAAAAGACTTTTACAGTCCCGGTAAAAATCCAATTTTTTACCCGGGCTGTTACAGTCTACCCACCTTAAAAAGAATTTCGTCCTCGAAATTTCGTCTTATCCGTGGGTCCTACCACGATAAGCTTCTGGTATACTCCACCAGGTGCCAAAACTCAACATGAGATATCGCTTATACCCTTAAGCGATATCTCCTCCGCTTATAAATACCAAACCTCATAACTGAGACACTCACTCTCAGCCATGGACTCTCCACTAAGATCAAGAACCACCTCTGACTCCGAGGATAACAACTACATCGGTGGTACTACTTTCCCGACAAGCTCCGATGAAGAACCTCCCAAGAAGCGGTTCAAGACGAACATCGTCGGTCTGAAAGAACACATGGTCGTCTCTCGAAGACGGCGGAAGAAGCGTGCTGGCAAAGAAGCTAAGGATCGGAAGGGCAAAGCAATGGCTGAAAGCAGCACTCCACTGCAGACACTATCGAAGCTGAACGTCTCACTGAAGAAGGTCAGCTCGGCGATGATGCAGATAGAACTGGCGTGTACGGAACTCTTTCCCCACGTCAAAAACATCCAAAAGCTTGTAAAAGACTTAGAGAAGCATGTAACTCAATAGAGTACTTCTTTTCCGTTGTAAAACCGTTATGAATAAATAATGAAGCGCCCCGACCCGTATTTACCGTAACACAGTAAACACGTGCCGAAACTATTCATAATGATAGAACAGACAGTACAACGTGCAAATATTATACAAAAGCAACTATCAATACAACTATCACCCACACTCGGGGACCAATATTCAATCCAAACACAGTGCTCTCAGCAGCAGCAGATAGTATCAGTAATATGCATATCACAGGAAATCAGCAGTACAGCAATATATATCACACTGCAGCGGAAATGTAGTACAGCATCATAAGCAATAGAATAGCAGCGGAAGACTTATGCACATGCAACGGTGGTATGGATCCGGAGTCAGGTGGAGAAAGCAGCAGCCTTCGAACATCGTACCTGAACTATGAAGCAACTTAACCTACGGGATGAAACCCCGCAGGCGAGGGGTGAGTCCGAAGTGCTCACCGAAGAAGGATAAACAGTGATATGCAAGCAACCGTAATACTTAAAAGCAATCACAGACAAACAATAACATATCTCAACAACTGAGCCAAGGCCAAAAGAATGCTTAATTATTATTACCAATTTTATCTTCCGGGCCCCCATCACTGGACAAGCTAGGGTCGTACCTGGTTATCAATTAATTTCGGATGCTAGGTCAAGAACCAATCCACATATCAGAATAACCGGATATTTGGCATATCCGAGCCACTGCGGATATTCGGCATATCCGAGCCACTGGGTATTCGGTATACCCCAACCACAGGCGACGTCATACCAACCAGATATTTGGCATATCTGAGCCACTGCGGATATTCGGTATATCCGAGCCACTGGGTATTTGGTATACCCTAACCACAGGCAACAAGCCAACAAACCAAGTAACCGACCATAGCATCCCAAAATCAATTTCCAACCATCGGGTCGTACCACTACTTTCCACATGACAATGATAACAACATCTCAAATCAATTTCAAATTCCAATTCATATTCCAATTTCTTTTTCTCAACTTCCACGGTCAATAGTTCAACATCAATCTCAGCATATTAACCACAGAGTCAATATCACAGTCCAAAAGCAACAATAATATCCACAGCAGATACTCAACCAACAACCAATAATTCAGCAGTTCAATCGAACAACAAAGCACGCAAAGTATTACAGGCAACATAACAAGGGTTATCCATCCTCACCTTAGCCGATAATCAATTATGGAATTGTCCAGCAAGTTCCAAGTCCGGTTCCTCAGCAAATTGCTCGTTATCAACTCCTATATCAATCAAATAATATGCACACATAAGATGGTATGCAAATGCCATGCTAATACTGTATACCGTAAATTAAATATAAACTCGGCTCGGTTACTCTCCCGGATTGATTCCATTATTATCATCATTCACCATTTATTTCAAGTGTCAAAAATACCCTTCTATACTTTTTCCTATACCCGGGTACTATTCCGGTATTTTATTACCTTGATAATACCCTTTCCAAAATTATTCCATAAGTATGTACTTTCCAAAATATTATTTCTACAAATTATTATTTTCTTTCCATATACCATATAATATTTTCTAAAATTATTTCCTCGAAATATTTATTTTCCATACCAATATATATTTTTCCCCATCTCATTTTTATTTTCTTCCATTTTATTTTTCCTCCCAGATTTCATTTTCTTCTTTTCTTTTTTTTTACTAAATCGGACTGGGCCCCAGAACCCAAGCCCAGGCTCAAGGCCCAAGCCCAGGCCAGCTAGAGCCCATCAGCCCCAGGCCAGGCCCGCGCATAGGCCCAGATGTCAGCCCAGACCACGAGCCCAAACAACCTCAGCCCATTCTCCTAACGGGTTGACCCGCGACCCATACAATGCATCCGAGTCGAACCTCTCCCAAATGGGTCGGGCTCACCTTGCTTGCAGAGGTGGCGTGGCGACGGAAGGGCGACGGGCGAGCTGGGCGACAAGGCGAGGGCGACTGAAGGTCGTGCTTGGTGGTGGTGGTGCGCTCGAGGGAAGGAAGAAGATGAGCTCGCTGGCACGTCGGATCTGCAGACGACGAGAAAGGACGGGCTGGTCGTGGCGGCGGCTTGCTGTGGCAGGAGGGAGTGAAGGCGGCGTTCACGGTGGTGGTGTCAGGTGGCTGCGACGAGGGAGTGAAGGAGAAGGAGGAGAGTGGCTGGCGGCGGCTCGGGTGGCTCACGGCCACGGTGGAAGAAAACGGAAAAGAAAAGAAGAAGAGGGGAAGGAGATGGTGATGACGTGGCGGTGGTGTGTGTTGTTTGGGTTTTTTTCTTTTTCTTTTCTTATTTTTCTGGTTAGTTTATGGGGAATGAATTTGCAGGAAATGGTTTTGTTGGGGAAGAAGAGAAGAAGCAGGTGGTGAAGGCGATGATGTGCTCTGGGAAGGTAGAAGAAAAATAATTTTATAGGCAGCAAAATTATTGATAAGTCACAGGCTGAATAGGAATTGGCAGCTGAATAATTGAACTTCAATTATGCAGTTACTATACTGCATGTGAAGTGTGACCCACCTGGACCAGAAAATATCCGGTACACCCACTTATCTTATTTCTGGTCCGATAATTCGAGGATAAACCCAGCTTTTCCTAAGATTCCCGGACCCGGAAAAATTCCAACTTTGGTCCGTAAAATCCGCAGAAAAATCCCGAACGTGGGACTATGCTCGGTTTCGGAATCCAATACTCAATTTACCACAATTTATTTACCCAAGATTAAAAATCAATAGTAAATTACTGTAGATTAACTTAAACAGTCCCGGTAAAAATGAAATTTTACCTGGGCTGTTACAAATAAAATAAGTCTTCTTTTAAAATCAAAACTCTTATGTTACGAAGTCTCGTGTTAAACAAAAAAACAAAACATCTCAAAGCAGATTAAAAATCAACAATGAGGATATAAATCAAACATAAAGAAATTAAAAATAAAACTCGTTTAACAAAACCAAAACATAAAGAAGTTAAAACAAAACATGTTTTCATGCTCGGCGCTCTAGATCGATCGTAGACATCCTCGATCCCGAGAAACGTGACACGCACAACTAACGGTGACGTCGGTTTCCCTCGTGAAAAAGATATCCGTTAACTCGCAAGGTGATGATCACGAGCACGTCCTATGTCCCTCCAAAGAAACGTACCCACTTGTTCACAAATTCCGCATGAGCCAAAAACGTCTGTCAGGTCTCGTATCTCTCCATGATGTCTGAACAGGTGTAACCTTGTCGCATATGCACTCCACTCAAGGTATGGTCCCATCAGTCTAGCCACAATGATCACGAATGCATGCGATAAAAGATGCAGGAAAATAATGAAAAACCATAAAAAGAAACGCCAAGGTAGCCAGGGCGTTAGAAAATCGCGAGATGGAAAAGGGCTGAAAAACACTGGCATTTGTAGCCCGAAAAACGTGTAAAGTAACGAAGCAATAAATGAAGCAACGGCAAAATTTTCAAAAACAACACCTTGAAGAAGGAAAACGATTTGGAGCTTTGTGAAGGGAATCTGCTTTTTCCATCACCGAAAAATCCTTTAGACCTTCCCGGGGATAGGTGGGGTCTAAACTTGGAAAAACAAAACGGTAAACCTTTTTCTATAAAGGCAAAACAACTGAAAGCAAAAACCACAAAGCATCTTAAAGCAACAAAACGCTAAGGCAAAAGAAACCACCATACTCAGAAAATCAAAACACCAACGCGTCCGAAACAACATGCCTGCTCCGTCATCCATCTTTTTCGTCGAAGGTGCCAACCTAGGCAGAAGAAAGCGGCTGGCCTACAGCATGATCAACGAGCGTCCAGAAGAACTACCGAACAAGCTCGGTAGAAAGCCCCGTCTGGTCTTCGTCGACGAACTCTACTCCTTCAGATTCTTCGTCACTCCTATGGAAGAGACGTTCTTCCTAGAGGACCAAGGCACTCTGAGGACCTCCTTCTACGGCTCGACCAACTCTGTCATGTTTTTCATCTCTGAAAGACTTCAGGAGTTCAACCTAGAGTCCACTTGCCATTTCCTAGAGCAAGGCACCTACTACCAGCTCTCGATGACAACCCAGAGCATGCCCAGAGTGTCCCGATTACCCGCAACTTGGCCTAAGGCCCGACTACTGGTGTGGAACTGCAGAGGAGTCGCTAGGCGTTCCCAGGAGTTCTCGCGTACCCTGAGGGATCTGAAGAACCAGTACAAGCCTAATATGGTTCTTCTCACGGAGATCCAATGGCAGCCTGAAGACGATCACGGTCTCATCCCACTTCGGTTCCCTCACGCAAACAGGTTCAAGCTTCCTGGTCAGAACAACAGGGGCGACATGTGGTTCTCGTGGAGCGACAGCATCCAAGTCAACATCAACAATGACCCCAACAGCTTTAGGGTCAACGTCGTTCCGAGAAGATGAATGTATTTTTATTTTTTATAAAATATCAATGTAATAATATTATTAGCAATATTAATAATATTTATATTTCCGCTTATTTATGGCATCAATTACCTCTTATGTGTATGTTCTGCGACAGCTGGCGTCCCTTGACTGGATCCATAATGCACTAACTAAAATGATATAAAGTAATAAACAAATGGCGCGAACTATGCAAACAAGAACAACAAACACACAAGGACTACCCAACAAGACCTAACGCCCGCTCCGCTACCAAAATGAAATGCGCCGACCCGTATTTACCACACACAGTAAACATATGCAGGAACTGTATTGACCCAACCAAACAAAACCCAGCATACAATGTATATAACAAAAATTTGGGCTCAACAGCCCAAAATAAAAACAACAATAACATCATAACCGGCCCAATGGCCCAACAATAGCAATATAATGCACAGCGGAAGACTTAATAACTCACAAAGACACTGTATGCGACATAGATGCAAACTATGGATCCGAGCCCTGTCCAAGGGATAACGCCGCAGCCTGTCTGGAATGCATCAAACCTGTACCACAAATAATCCATCCTACGGGATGAAAGCCCGCAGGTGAGGGGTGAGTCCGAAGTGCTCACCGACGAAGGATAGACAATCAATATGCAACACTAGAATTACTCAAGGTCAAAAACAAGCAAAAACCGCCAAATACATACCAAACCAAAACTCGACCCAAAACCGGTCCAAGACCAAAAAGACTCAAATAAAATTCTAATTTCCGGTTTTATCTTTCCGGGCCCCGTCACGGATAAGCTAGGGGTCAGACCTGGTTATCAACATATTTCGGGTGCCAGACCAAATCCAAGAGAACCCAGGGATCGACATCCCAAAAATAAGAACCCAGGTCATGGCCACTACAAAACAGTCTTAAACCATCGAGTCGTACCACTACTTACCACGTGACAATTATATTATCATCAATCAAAACCAAAACACAGGGATCAACATCCCTAACCAAAATACCGGGATAGACATCCCTATCCAAAACCAAGGATCGACATCCTTATCACATTTTATTATTTATTCTATTATTCTTATGGCCAAAGACACGAAAATAAATATCCAAAACCCGACGCATGGGGATAAACATCCCAAAAACCAAATCAAAATACTGGGATAAACATCCCGACAACAATCACAACAAATGCAACAACCAACAGTGCAATAAACATCAAACACAATAACCGAGTAATACAGGCACATATTGAAGGAAATCCATCCTCACCTTGGCCGATTACTCAACTCCGAAGACAATGTCCGGTCCGAAGCCGGCTCCTCGGGAAACTGCCCGATATCTGAACCTATACAACAAAACAATATATACACATAAATGCACATAATCGGTATGCTATGATGCCAAAACTGCGAAATAATCCATCCCGGTTACATATCTTTTATTATCATCTTTTACCGAAAATATTATACCGTACGTATATCCGAATATAATTTCGGTACCATACTTTAATTAAAACTCTTTTCAAAATATTTTTATAAAATAATTATACTTTTTCCAAAATATAATCACCATAATTTTCCGGAAAAGATAACATATGTATATATATATTTTTCAAAATATTATTTTTTTAATAAAACTATTTATCATAATATAATTACCAAATATTATTATTTATCAAGAATATATATATAAATCATATGCTATATATGTTATTTTCCAGAAGATATATAATCATAAAAACTTACTCTCAAAATAAATACAATTTAATATATATACATTTTTATTTTCTAAATACAAAATACTTTTCCAACAATTATAAATCAACATAATTATATATATTTCAGAAATATTAACTATGTTATATATATATCCAGAAAATTATCCGTTTTCGTTTATATATTTTTTTCCATATATTATTATTTCTTCTTTTTTTTTAAACTGGACTAGGCTTTGAACAGTGAGTCCATGCCCAGCCCAGAACCAGAACAGCCCAACAGGTGAGGCCCAACTGCCCAGGCCCGCGAGGCAGCCCGACAGCACGGTCCAACCCATCTCCAACCCGTTTGTGAGTCGGGTACTCACCTTGGCAGTAACGGGTCGTGGTGCCGGGTAGGAGACGGCGGCACGACGAGCGGCAGGGACGGGCGAGAGGAAGACTAGCGCGGGGTCGGCGAGGCTGAGGCGACTCCGAAATGGCAGTAGGAAGGGCGCGGCGGCGACGGCAGAAGGCGGGAGGCGCGAGGGAGGTGGATCCATGGGTCAGCCGTCGGGTCAACGCCTCTTGCAGGAGCGTCCGGCGGCGGAATCAAGCGGGGGAGGCGGCGACAGGTCGGCGACGGCACGACGAGCTCGATGGTGGCGGCTGTGTGGCGAGAAACAGCGGGGAACTCCTCCTGGTGAACAGTGGCAGGGGAGGAACCGGGTGGCGACACTGTTCATCTTTTTTTCTTCTTTTTTTTCTTCTATTTTTCTTTTCTCTCTTTTTTTTAATTTCTTGTATTTTATTCTTTTCTTCCTTTTTTTTCTTTTTCCTCTCTTTTTCTTTTCTTCTTCCTCTCTTTTTTTTTCTGATTTTCTCCTTTTTTTTTCTTTCTTTTTTTTTCTTCTTTTTTCTCCTTTCCTTTTTCTCTCTTTTTTTTTTTCTTTCTCTTTTTTCCTTCTCTTTTTCTCTTCTCCTCTGCCTCTTCACCGATTTCCTGCTTTTAAACTATTTTTTACTATTCATCAAGTGAAGCTTCAATAATGCAGCTTGTCTGCATTACGGAGCGAGTCCGGTCCGGACCAGAAAATAACTAATACCCCCTTAGTTGTTTTCTGGTGTGATTTTCCTAAGGATTTCGGGACCCAAAAAATACCAACTTAGGTCCGAAAAATCCACGGAAAAATCACGAGCGTGGGAAAAGCCTCAGTTTCAAAAAAGACGCCCGATTTACCTTGAATTAATTACCCAAGATTAATTCATTCGGTAAATCACTGTAAAAAGACTTTTACAGTCCCAGTAAAAATCCAAATTTTTACCCAGGCTGTTACAACCATCATCTCATATTGACCAAGCAGCCATGTGGTACTGTATGGTCCCTCAATCCTCATCAATAACCACAATCTTATATAAATGCCATGATGCATATGATATGCATGAAATGCACAGCCCGACCACTGGGCTCGTCTTATAAGCCAAGGCATAACCACAATATTGCACCATAGGTGCCACCACTGAGCACATTGGGTCATCAACCAACAAATGAGCACCATTAACCATCATAAGCATGCAACCCCACTTACCAAACCATTAGGCACATCAAGCCAATCATTAGGCACATCAAGGCCAACCAATGGTTCCCATTAAAACCCTTGGGCATCTAGGGTTCATACTGCCCTGTAACACACACATAAATATACATCAAAATATAACACAACCAACCTTAACAAGAAACACACAATTGAATCACACAAATCAACCTTACAGTAACTCGGGTAGAATCTGCCCTACACCAGCAGACAATTCACCAAGGTTAAACACGCATCTAAAGGCAGAACCAGCCTTAGGCATCAACACCAAAGTTGTATCCCTGCCTCTTATCTTTCCAGAGCCACCAAGAACACCCAATTCCAAGCTCTCTAACTCCAGATATGGCTCCTACACCAACTCGGGCTCATGAAGGAGGTCTGCTGCAGAACAGTGAACTTTGAGAGTGCATAACTCTCTCAGTTCAGCTCCAAAATCCACCAAACCGGTTCCCAATTAACGCTATGGAAGTTATCTAATTTGTGGCATTATTTTAACTCAATTCTAATCGGTATTTTGGCCGGAAACCTCATTTTAGTGTCCAGGGGTCTGTCTGGCCAAGAGCAGAACCCCTAGGCTCACCTCTCCTCCTTTACCCTCTTTTCTCTCTTTCTCTCTCTCTCTCGCACCTATCACGATTTGGTTCTGATCAGAATGAGTGAGAGGTGCCTGGTCTCACCCCTTAAGTGATGGTAAGTAGGTGAGTAAGCACCTACTTGCCACAGTGGCACCAAGTTGGTGCTACCTCATGCTTGTTTCCCATCCAATTAGTTTGTGGCAACCAACCTGCTAGCTTGCACACCCAAATCACCAGCAGCTTATTCCCGAGCCACACATCTCATTCTGATTGGTCGGTTTGGTCAATTACGTATTTACCCTCATCGAGCCCAATTGTGCACTGACGGGCACACCATTGCCCCGGTTGTACACTATTTCGCACCAAATCGAGCCAACCAATAATCCCCTTGGAAAATCGTGCCTCTAATGAATCTATTACACCAAATAATCACATTCCTAATGTTTCCCACCATTTATTGACCGATAAGATGAATCGAGCACTCGGGACACCAAACTAGGCCAACCGTGCCATCGGATCACTACGAGCCCATTTGAGTGCACTAGGCCAAGCCTATGCTAACCATCTCATCTCAATCCGATACCAGTTCTTGTTACCGAGCCTAAGCCCATACTAATGTTCACACCAACACTATTAACATTACCCACTTTCTCTCGAATACCTGATCCAACCTACACGAACGTGCCTGAAGGACAAGCTACACCCGGCTCTCTTCATGTAAATACTTCTCTATACTCTAGGGTATACCTGGGGTATCACATCATCCCCTCCTTCAAGGAATTTTGTCCTCGAAATTCAGAAGCCATTATAACGTCAAAGGCAATATCAATTCTTTCCTGTAACTTCCAATCATCTTCCCGAACATTCTCATTTGCTATTCTATTACTCCATATTCCTCCCACTATATCTCAATCCTGGTACTCAAGTGATAACTCAGCCTAATATATCTCCAACTTGTTTACCTCGAAATTCATAGCCTTCAACCTCAACTCCTCACTTAGAAACCTCAAATGACATGTTCATTTTGTCTATATACATCCAATACTCTCTCATGGTCACATCTCATTATAATCCGTTTCACAATTCAACCACAATCTTATAGATTATAGTTCTCCCAGCTATATATCGCTTCTTACCACGGTACAAATGGATAAGCTATACGGTACTTATGCCAAACTTGCATATTTCTTGCTTTTAAAAATATTTTCCAAAACAATAATTGCAAAAACGTTATAAATTGTGGCCACATTGTCCAAGTGAACAAAACTTTGCGATGTACCGTTAGCCTTCCAAATGTAACCACATAAGTCTCCACTTAAGTTCTCCACATGATACATCACTGAATAAGCTACTATAACCCATCTACTCATTCTCTCATCACTAATAACTTCTACGTCTTATTCACCTCACTATGGTGCACTATCCGCATACAACTGCACCAATCGATCAATAAGGCCAATTACCCCAACTAGGTCACAAAGTGCACTACTCTCGCACTATGTACACCAATTACACCAATTAAGATACAAGAACGTCACTCAATCCAATTGGACAACCGTAGGCCCAATTGCATCTCAAACAAGCCAACCATGCTTCCGCAGCGCAACTCCGCTTACACCTCACAAAAAGATGTAGCACTTCACACACATCTCCAAGTCCATCATCATACTTCATGTGTAACAGCCCGGGTAAAAATTTGGATTTTTACCGGGTCTGTAAAAGTTTTTTACAGTAATTTACCGGAAGAATTAATCTTGGGTAATTAATTCAAGATAAATCGGGCGTCGTTTTTCGTAACCGAGGGTTTTCCCACGCTCGAGATTTTTCCGTGGATTTTTCGGGCCTAAGTCAGTATTTTTCGGGTCCCGGAATCCTCAGAAAAATCACACCGGAAAATAACTAAGGGGGCATCAGTTATTTTCTGGTTCGGTCCGGACACGGCTTACCTGCATGATTGGGTTTAGCAGTCGCCTACCTGTGATGCTCGTGATGGCCTCTTCCTGTTGTGCCTGTGAGAGGCTTGTGATGCCCGTGACTTGCTCTTCTCTGCTTTCTTTTTCACACCATCTCCCTGCACCACCTGCACACACACACCGAGCCTCACCATTTCCCGTATCTTTCTCTGCAATTCACTCAAACCTGAAAAAAACAAAACAAAAACACACAACTACACCAACAGGCCGCCACCACCATCAACGACCCGAGACCACCTTCACAGCCACCAAGACCACCACAGCCACACCAACCACCACCACCCGAGTCCAGCCGCCCCGAGGTTTCTGTCACCAACGCCTTATCCTTCTCTCCTCCTCACTGCCGTCGCCAACGACGGGTCAGCAGCCCGCGCCTCCTTTCCTCCAGTTGACGACGACACCGAGCTGAGACAGTCCGCGCCTCCTCCTTCGCCCGCGCTGCTGCTACGCCGCCGACGGCCCCGCAACACCTGACGTCTCCTCGCACCGTTGACCACCTGCAACCACCGAGATGGAACCAGCAGCACCGGTAACGACCCGACGATGCCGCCTCCACACCTGCACCTGTCACTGCTGCTCGCCTGTGCATCAGAGCCACGCCCTGCCTCGCGTGTCGCCGCCCTGATCTGCGCCGCCACCGTGCTTGAGGTGAGGAAGAAGATGACCCGGATATGGGTCACGGGTCAGGTTGACCCGCGTTTGGAACCTGGGCTGAGAAGTGTGGGTTGGGTTAGGTTTGATATGGGCTTGTGTAACAGCCCGGGTAAAATTTGGATTTTTACCGGGACTGTTAAAGTCATTATACAGTGAATTACCGGATGAATTAATCTTGGGTAATTAATTCACGGTAAAACGGGAGTCGTTTTTTGAAACCAAGAGTTTTCCCGCGCTCGAGAGTATCTTCCTGACTAACCGAGCCTCGGTTTCCAGTTCTGAGACTTGGACGACGTTCAGGAGGATTAATCGGATTTTCCGAGCCCAAGTTGTATTTTTGGACTCGGGACGGAAATTCGAAAAGACGGGAGTATCCTTGCGTTTACGAGATCCCGACACGAGAATCTGGACCGGCCAAATGAGCTTGCCCGAGGCCACTCTTCCTTCTCCTCTTTCCTTTCTCTTCCTCTTTCCCGACTACTTTTCTTCTCTCTCCCGGTTTTTCCCCAGCCGTGCGGGACCCACTTCTCTTTTTTCTTTCTTTCTTTTCCTTCTTTCTCCTCCTCCTTTTCTTTTCCTTCCCTTTTCTTTCTTTTCTTTCTTTTCTCCTCTCTTTTTCCTTCAGCCGCCGCCCTACCCCCACTTCCTTCTTTTCCATTATTTTTCTGTCTTCTTCCTCCCTCCTCTCAATTATTTCTCTGCCTCCTTCCTTTCCCCATCTCGAGCTCTCTCTTTTGCCACCGACACCCCCTCCCTTCTCTTTCCTTTCTGTTTTCCTTCCTCCTCCTTCTCTGACCGCCGTCGCCCTTGTCTTTCCCTTTCTCTTCTCCTTCTTCTTCCTTCTTCTTTCTTCCTTCCTCCTCTCTTGCTGCTGACAGTCACTGCCGCCTTCACCCCACAGCCGCTGCAGCCCAGACAGCCGCAGCCTTGCCTCCTTCAATTCCTCTTTTCCCTCTGCTCGCCACCAAGCACCAGTGACCTCTGCCTATCCCCTGCCTCTGCTCGTTCGCCGCCTTCCTTTGCCGAGCAGAGGAGTGACATCGTCGCTGCCGTCGAGAGCAGCGAATCGGGAGGCTGCACACTCCAACCGGCGAAGACGCACCTGGGTGACGGGAGTCCGATTGCATCGGTTCTGATCTGTTACACAACCCGCAGCCGCTGCAACAAGGCGTCGTCACCATCTTTTTCCACTTCTTGGAAACCAAGACAAACGACGGAGGACCGCCGTCGTTGGTAAGTTGTTGCTGCTGATCTTTTCTTCCTCTTCTTCATAATCCTTTGTGGCTTAAGGATTAATTGGCTGTTTTGTCTTTGGGTGTTGCCGAGGTAGTTTTGTGTGGGGTTATGACGTTGACGATGGTGGGACGGTTTGCTTTGGCCGGAATTTACACTGTGTGTGGTGTTACTGTGCGTTTGGAAGAGTAGTGAACAGTAACAAAGACATTGGCTGGGTTGAAGACTTCTGTGTGAACAGTGCTGGCCGGAATCTGGCGAGTTTCCGGTGAGTCCCGGGAATTTTCCGGCGAGACCCGGGCAACTCCGGCGTGAACAGTGCGTTCTCCAACAAATGGGACTCGATGGACGGGTTGTTTTGGTAACCCCTCGAACTCATCTATATCATGGGCTTGGGTTTGGGCTCGGTGCACAAAAGGGCTCGGAAACGGGCCGATGTGCGGAGGCCCATGTTCTCGGGACGATATTAACGAACTCGTTTAACGGAACTAAACAACTGGACAGATTAATAATCAGCCCTTTAATTGAATTTGGTTAAAACAATTGATAATTATGTCTACAGTTAGTTGGAATATTATTCTTGCTAATTAATATAATTAAACAAAAGTTAATTTATAGTACGTTTTAATATTTCTCTTGGGCTAAAAAAAAAAGGAAAAAGGGCATAATGTTAATACTTACTTCCCACACAATCTAGACATCGGTTTTACTACTAATTCTGGAATACACTAGTAGTAATACTAAATCATGCATGTGCCTACGTAAGTAACGATTTTCTATTACTGATCCTAAATGTATTACGGGTATTTACATTATTAATTTTTTTTAAATAATGAGATATTTGAATACCAGTTATGTTATCTTATTATCGGTAAATATAATGTTATCAGTTGAGTATAATAATGTGAGCTATGCAACCTACCATACTAGTATATACTGGTTTTATTATATTTGAGCCATAGTATTAATATTAGCTTTACCCTATTTATAATTACCGATTATATAAGAATATATATGTACTTATGAATATTCTTTCCTGCAACATTCCATTATAATTATTTAATGCCAAATATCGATCATGTTAATTTATGACCGGAGGAAATAATTCTATTTAACGATCTTAATTATCAAACATAATCTTTAAGGGGTTATAATTATTTTACAGCCGTAAAAGCATTGTTTAATGGAGACGGTTTTGGAACGACAATAACGATGTTAATTGTGGATAAGCCGAATAATAAATTAATCCCATGCATTGCATTCTTCGATGTGCATTATAAGTGATTGTATGTGTTGACATGATATAGGGTATCAAGGTTGATCGGATAGCAGTTTCAAAGATACATCAGGTGAGGATGGATAAACCTTGATATGTGCCCGTAATGTTGTGTGTGTATTTTTGTTGTTTATGTATTTTGTTGTTGAATTGATCTGCTGGAATGATTGTGGACTGTTACTTGATTGCTATGGTATTGTCGATGTTGTTGTAGAAACGTGTCAGATCTGTGTATGTTGTGTTGAAAATATTGTGAACTGTTAGTTGAAAATAATTGGTGATATGAGATTGTTGATTGGATGAGATTATGGAATAATCTGAGGAAATTGGTAAATTGGGTAAATGATGAAAGAGTAATGGATTTTGACTGGAATTTGAGATGATGGTATAATAGTCACTTGGAAAGTAGTGGTACGACTAGATGGTTAGAGACTAGTTCTGTGGTGTCATGGCCAGAGGGTTAGTTGGTTGGGGTGTTGACCCCGGATTTGTGATATTGGGATGTTGATCCCGGATTTGTGATATTGGGATGTTGATCCCGGATTTGAGATATTGGGATGTTGATCCCGGATTTGAAATATGGGGATGTTGATCCCGGATTGTGGTGGGGCCTGGCATCCAGAATTAGTTAATAACCAGGTACGACCCTAGCTTGTCCAGTGACGGGGCCCGGAAGATAAAATTTGTAATAAAAATTAATAAGTATTCATTTGGTCTTGGCTTTGATATGATTTAGTAGGATTCCTCCATCGTGTTGTTTGTGTTAGTTTCCTCTGATGTGTTGTTTGAGTTGGATTCCTCTATCGTGTAGTATGTGTTAGTTGTTATGGCAGTATCCTTGTGATGTGATTGTTTGAGCTTATTGTTGTGATTGTTGTGTTTATTTCGAAGGTATTATGGTTGATTATATATCACTGTTTATCTTTCGTCGGTGAGCGCTTCGGACTCACCCCTCGCCTGCGGGGTTTCATCCCGTAGGATGAGTTGCTTGTAGTGCAGGAACGTACCGGGCAAGCTGAAACGTACCCTCGGACAGGACTCGGATCCATTAGTTACATTGGCTTGCATATGTTATCATGTGAGTTATAAGTCTTCCGCTGTGCATATTGTTGAGTTTACTGCTGTGTGTATGTTGTGATTGGGCCATTGGGCCGGATGGTTGTTGTTGTTGATGTCCCCGGGGTTCGGGTGACGTGTTCTATGTTGGGCCGAATGGCCGGTTTACAGTTTTTGATATTGGGCCGTTGGCCAGTTTATTGTTTTATACGCAGTCTGTTGGGCTTTGTTGGGTTGGGTTGTCACAGTTCCGGCACGTGTTTACTGTGTACGGTAAATACGGGTCGGGGCGTCTCAGCTTGGGTTTAGGTTTTAGATGTTGGGCTTGCGCTTGGACTTGAACTTGGGTTGGGCTGGCTCTGTTGGGCTACTGTGCGCTGGGCCTGCTGCGTGGGCCTGTCTGGGCTCCATGTAGTGGGCTGGACAGCACTGTTCATGGCCCAGAAGGCCCAGTCCAAGATTAAAAAAAAGAAAATAAATAATAATAAAATAAAGTCTGACATATAAAAATAATATGGTTATATTGGAAATTAAATTATGAAAATATTTTGGGAAAATATGAGTTATGGAAAATAATTAATATTTATGCATACGGGAATAATTTGGGAAATATATATACGTATATTTATAAATTCGTATTTATTTTCAGAAAATAAGTTTGTATGATTAATTTTTCTGGAAATATAATTTTCTAAAGATGATAATATTTGGTAATAATATTTTGGCAAGAAATATATTTTATGGAAATAATTTCGGGAAAAATACATAAAGATGATATAATTACTAGGAAAATTATATTGTTATTATTTTGGAAGACAAAGTACTATTATTCTATAAAAAAATATATTTAAAGGAGAGTTTTAATTAAAGTATGTTACCGAAATTATATTCGGATATACGTACGGTATAATATTTTCGGTAAAAGATGATGATAAAGGATATGAACCGGGATGGGTTTAATTTACAATTTATGGCATCATAGCATACCGATTATGTGCATTTATGTGAGCATGTTGTTTTGCTGTATAGGTTTGGATATCGGGCAGTTTCCCGAGGAGCCGGTGTCGGACCGTCATTGTCTCCGGAGTTGAGTAATCGGCCAAGGTGAGGATGAATTTCCTTCAATATGTGCCTGTATTACTCGGTTATTGTGTTTGTTGATTATTGCACTGTTGCTTGTTGCATTTGCTGTGATTTGGTTTTGGGATGTTTATCCCCGTACGTTGAGTTTTTGGATGTTTATCTTTGAGTCTTTTGGTATAAGTATAACGGAATAAATAATAAATTGTGATAAGGATGTCGATCCTCGGTTTTGGATGGGATGTCTATCCCGGTATTTTGGTTAGGGATGTCGATCCCTGTGATTTGGATTTGGATGGTAATGACATAATTTTCACGTGATAAGTAGTGGTACAACTCGATGGTTTAAGACTATTTTGTGGTGGCCATGACCTGGGTTACTTGTGATAAGCATGTCTATGCTTGGGATGTCTATCCCGTGATTATATTTGGGATGTCTATCCCTGGGTTCTTATTTTTGGGATGTCGATCCCTGGGTTCTATTGGATTTGGTCTGGCACCCGAAATATGTCGATCCCTGGGTTCTCTTGGATTTGGTCTGGCACACACATAAATATACATCAAAATATAACACAACCAACCATAACAAGAAACACACAATTGAATCACACAAATCAACCTTACAGTAACTCGGGTAGAATCTGCCCTACACCAGCAGACAATTCACCGAGGTTAAACATGCACCTAAAGGCAGAACCAGCCTTAGGCATCAACACCAAAGTTGTATCCCTGCATCTTATCTTTCCAGAGCCACCAAGAACACCCAATTCCAAGCTCTCTAACTCCAGATATGGCTCCTACACCAACTCGGGCTCATGCAGGAGGTCTGCTGCAGAACAGTGAACTTTGAGAGTGCATAACTCTCTCAGTTCAGCTCCAAAATCCACCAAACCGGTTCCCAATTAATGCTATGGAAGTTATCTAACTTGTGGCTTTATTTTAACTCAATTCTAACCGGTATTTTGGCCGGAATCCTCATTTTAGTGTCCAGGGGTCTGTCTGGCCGAGAGCGGAACCCCTAGGCTCACCTCTCCTCCTTTCCCCTCTTTTCTCTCTTTCTTTCTCTCTCTCACACCTATCACGATTTGGTTCTGATCAGAATGAGTGAGAGGTGCCTGGTCTCACCCCTTAAGTGATGGTGAGTAGGTGAGTAAGCACCTACTTGCCACACTTGCCAACTTGGTGCCACTTGCACCAAGTTGGTGCCACCTCATGCTTGTTTCCCATCCAATTAGTTTGTGGCAACCAACCTGCTAGCTTGCACACCCAAATCACCAGCAGCTTATTCCCGAGCCACACGTCTCATTCTGATTGGTTGGTTTGGCCAATTACGTATTTACCCTCATCGAGCCCAATTGTGCACTGACGGGCACACCATTGCCCCGGTTGTGCACTATTTCACACCAAATCGAGCCAACCAATAATCCCCTTGGAAAATCGTGCCTCTAATGAATCTATTACACCAAATAATCACATTCCTAATGTTTCCCACCATTTATTGACCGATAAGATGAATCGAGCACTCGGGACACCAAACTAGGCCAACCGTGCCATCGGATCACTACGAGCCCATTTGAGTGCACTAGGCGAAGCTAACCATCTCATCTCAATCTGATACCAGTTCATGTTACCGAGCCTAAGCCCATACTAATGTTCACACCAACACTATTAACATTACCCACTTTCTCTCGAATACCCGATCCAACCTACACGAACGGCCTGAAGGACAAGCTACACCCGGCTCTCTTCATGTAAATACTTCTCTATACTCTAGGGTATACCTGGGGCAGTCCTTTCCTCCTAGAATGCTCAGGTATTTATAGGCTAGGAAAGGATGGTTAGGATTTCTCTCTTTTGAATTCAAAACTAGGATCCAATCTAATTAAATTCGAAAACAAACCTTTTGAATTTAATTATATGGATAAATAACAAATAAATAATCCTGATTCAAATTCAAACAATATCTTCAAAATATCTTTGGAAGATAATCTTGGATAATAGAAATTTGAACTTCTAATCAGTTGAAAAATGTTCCGTACAGGCAGGTTGCGCATAGGAGGATAAATCCACGTATTATCTTCAAATCTTATCCAGGATAATTAATCATCTTATCTCTATCTTCCAGAATCTATCCGAATCTTTCAAATCCTTTCAATTTAAACCTGAAATCATCAAAAGCTAAAGGAAGAGTTTATTAAATCAAAATTAAATGAAAAGCTAACTAAATAAATAACAATTTAATAAAACAAAGCCCAAATTTAGAAACTAAAGGCCCAAAATGTGTATATAATTCATACACATCAAGTGTATTCCAAAGCAAGTGGAGTTTGAGCATACCAAGGTGATTCCAACAATGAGCACCAGTAGTGATTCTTCATTGATAAGATGAAGAGTCAGATGAAGAGGAGGTTCCGACCCAAGAACCTTCACAGCAAATGGATTCAATTGCCGTTCGAAGAGCAAGACGAGAAGTTCGAAAACCAGAACATCTTATTGAAATGGTGGCTTATGCACTTCCAGTCATTGATGATGTTCCTTCTACTTTTTCAGAAGCCATTCGTAGTTCTGAAAGTAGTAGATGGAAAGATGCAATAAAGGAAGAGATGGAATCTCTTCAGAAGAACAAGACATGGAAGTTGACACAACTACCAAAGGGAAAAAAGGCAACTGGATGCAAACGGGTATTTGCTAAAAAAGAAGGATTTCCTAACAAGAACAATGTTCGCTACAAGGCAAGATTGGTGGCTAAAGGCTACACTCAGAAGGAGGGAATAGATTATAATAAGGTATTTCCTCCAGTTGTTAAAAATTCCTCTATTAGAATTTTGTTGGCCTTGGTGGCGCAATTGAATTTAGAGCTAGCTCAACTTGATGTGAAGACCGCTTTCTTATACGGTGACTTGAAGGAGGAAATCTATATGTCTCAGCCAGATGGATACAAAGCTGCTGGTAAAGAAAATTGGGTATGTAAACTAGACAAGTCGTTATACGGATTGAAGCAATCACCTAGACAATGATACAAACGATTTGATAAGTTTATGATGGGTTAGAAGTACACAAGAAGCAAATATGACCATTGTGTATATTTGAGCAAACTTTAAGATGGATCCTACATCTACCTACTCTTATACGTTGAAGATATGCTGATAGCAGCAAAGAGCCAAGTTGAAATTGACAAGTTGAAGGCTCAGTTGAGTAAAGAGTTTGAGATGAAGGATTTGAGAGAAGCCAAAAAGATTCTCGGCATGGAGATAATTAGGGACAGAGAGATAGGCAAGCTTTGGCTGACACAGAAGCAGTATTTGAAGAAAGTACTACAACGTTTTGGGATGAATGAAGACTCAAAACCTGTAAGTACACCCCTTGCTCCTCATTTGAAACTTAATAGCCAATTATCTCCACATTTTGAAGAGGAACAAGAATATATGGCAAAAGTCCCATATGCTAATGCAGTCGGAAGCTTGATGTATGCAATAGTGTGTACGAGACCTGATATTTCACAAGCTGTTAGTGTTGTGAGCAGATACATGCATGATCCTGGCAGAGGTCATTGGCAAGCTGTGAAATGGATGTTTCGGTCAAAGATACTATAGATTTTGGATTAGTGTTTAAGCGGGATAAATCACTTGGTCAAGGCATGGTTGGATATTGTGATTCTGACTATGCAGGAAATTTGGATAAACGACGATCGAAAACGGGTTATTTTTTCACTTTAGCAGAAGCCCCATTTAGTTGGAAGTCTACTTTACAATCAACAGTGGCTTTGTCTACAACAGAGGCAGAGTATATGGCTATTACAGAAGCTGTAAAGGAGGCAATTTGGCTTCATGGGTTGCTAAAAGACTTGGGAGTTGGTCAGAAACAACTTGTGGTATATTCTAACAGTCAGAGTGCTATTCATTTAGCAAAGAACCAAGTCTTTCATGCACGGACGAAGCATATCGATGTTCGCTATCATTTTGTGCGGGAAATTCTTGAAGAAGAGGAGATACTTCTCTAGACTGTAGATATGTTGACCAAGGTGGTGATAAGGGCCAAGTTTGAATATTGTTTAGACTTGGTCAATATCTTTCACTTTTGAGGTGGCGCTAGATGGCGCAAGTTGGAGGCACTGCGGAGAATGTTCTTTATTTGATTGAGAAGATTTGTACTTGGTAGGATTACAAATAGCACCAAAGTAGAGATTTGTTATATTGTGGTNCCCCCCCCCCCCCCCCCCCTCTCTTTATGTATCCCAAAATTTGTATTACATTCTCTTCTCTAAATATAAAGAATAGGCCGCAATAGTGGTGCTCCAGAGACGTAGGCAATTATTAGCCGAACTCCGTTATCAATTTTCAGGTGTGTTTGTTCTTTGTCTCTTTATTTTTTCCGTTGTGCGTTGATGATATAATATTCAATATTTATTTATCGGGTTATAGATTGTGAATTATCTGTTAAATTCACCAGTTGTTTGTTGTAGTGGGAAAATTATCAGAGTTTTCCCCAACAAGTCATACTTGTCAATTCATAGGAGCCATATTTTCAAGCTTCACAAATGAACCAAACTTTTTTGGAGAATCGAAAATGAACCAAACTTTAGTTTATCTTCAATGAAACCATAGTCTAAGTTTACTGCCTCCATTAGAGGTGACATAACAATGTTAACTTGCAAGCTCACATCAATAATTAAAAGGCATAGATTTTACAAAATCAAATCAATCATTAGAGTTAAGAACTAGTAATTTTAAATCTATATGAGCTAAGGTCATTATGCGTTTATTGTATAAAGGAATAAAGTGTTTTTTCATCCTTGTATTAGACTTCAAAGTTGGAAGTCATCCCTCTATTAGATTTTGGCTTGTTTTCATCCCTCTATTTGTGAAGTTTGTCTTATTTTCATCCTTGTGTTTGCCTTTTTGGCCTATTTAGAGGGATGAAAACAAGCTAAAACCCATAGACAGAGGGATGAAAACAGACCAAAACTTATACAAGGATGACTTTCAACTTTATGGTCTAACACAAGGATGAAAAAAGGCTTTAATCTATTGTATAAAAGGGAATTTGACCGTATGACTTTTGAATGCCTAGTGAGTTCCAACAAAAATAAGAGTAAAATTCACATAATGTATGGAAAGGAGATTTTCCGATCACTAGATTAAAGTAACAAGAAATAAGAAATTGCTTTTTGGCAAATCAAGCATAATCTAAAATCTATCAATCCAAGTATAGGTTATCCGCTTTAACAAATCACACCACTTGTTGGCTACCAGTCGTTAAACTTTCACTACTGCTGAATATCTTTTTTTCAGATTCTTCCCCTTCGTCCTTTATAGACAAAATGCAACTCTTATCCTTCTTCTTCATCCTTGCATTCTCTGAACTAGATTCCTGTCTCAAGATGAAGTAATTATGACCATTTTATGGCAAATGTGTGGTCATCTTCATCCAGCAGGAGTTTACATTCACCTGCTCATTAGCACAGATTCCTCTATCATTGATCAGGTTAGGCTGAACAACTTGTTAGAATATATACTCAGTTTTCTTCAAGAACCAACCAAGATATATACGTGACGGAAGAAAATTAATCTTCCTGAAAAGGCATATTCTGTGCAGAGAAAACAACAGAACAGAATGGCATCTGACCATCTTTTTGAGTTAATTAGCACCACAATTTGAGCCGTTTATCACATTAGAATAGTGCATAAAACCCATAAAAGAAAATCTACCTGGCATTCAGCCTGGAAGCCATTTTACTACTTTGTAACAAAAATTTCACATATGATGGCCAAGTGAGACAATAATTCAGACATATGATGGCCATAATTCCAGACATGCAATGCAGGCTATTTAAAAATTCTAGCAATATGTAGGCCAACAAAAGAAAGGATTCCCATATCAGTTGCAGTAGAACTTCAAGTGACCAAAAACAGATTAACCTCTTCCTAGTTTTGGGACTTCTTATAAGAAAACTTATATGCAAGCAGTAAAAATCACCACCCCCTACTTACATTCAGTAACTCACCCATTACCTTTAATAACAAGATTAGATATAACACCTGAATTCATGCTTAAATCAATCTCCAATTAACCATCCAGGATTTGCCAGTCCTAACGAAAACAACTCTAAGTGATCAGCACTGTGCATTGGAAAATCACTGCTTTCTCTACAGAATTTGTGTACCAAGAGTGCTGTACCAATAAATGTGGTAATTAATAAGGGTTATATGATTTAAGGGGTCCATAACTCATCACAATAACCACTAGTTATGACCTGTCATATTTGTTGGTAGTACAACACTTTAGGAACATATTTTCTGTAGAAGTAGCATTAATTCCACTTTTGGAAAGTTTTAAGTTGATTTACATTCTTTTGTTCGTTTATTTCTTGGCTTGAAATTTGGCAGACAAACTGTAGTGGAAGATTATGAATATTGGACACTCGACTATGCAATAAGCATCCTTGTGCCTGCAATCAAAAGTTTCTATTTCTGATCATGCAATGGAGACCACTGAAGTTCACCAAGGCAAGCACATGAACATTCCATTTATCAACTTAATCGTATAACGAACAGGGCTCAAGGTGGATGGAATTGGAACCTGATGCGGACGACTAAATTCTTGCAGAATATAGTATTTGCACTGTTCATCTTGACCTGTGCAACCATTCACTTCATGTTAATATAGGCTTAGAAGGAGAAACTCTTCATTTGCTTTCAGGATTAGGACAATCATATCTTCTTTGCTTTGGCAAGAGCATTTATTGACATTTAATTTTCATGGGGTGTTGTTTCATGAAACAGAAAGTTAAATATGATGATCCAGCTGTTCTCGCTGCCCAGACCTGTTGTGAGTTTTCATTTTCTTGCCTTTAGTTACGTGGTCATCTTTGGCTGGAAGTTCGTTTGAGTTATATTCTAACCCATGAGCATATAAAAAAAAAAAAGAAGAAAGAATTGAGTCTTCTGTTGTCTTATATGCCTCATTTTTGCAGTCACCAAAGATGAAGTTGAAACTTTGTATGAGTTATTCAAGAAACTGAGCAATTCGTTATCCAATGATGATCTGCTTAGCAAAGTAAGTTCGTAAATCTGATCCTCGAGGAAGATATGGCTATAGAACTAAGAAAGGACAACACAGTTACAGACAAAAGACTCGTTCAGATCACGTAGAGTAATAATGTTTACATCAAGGGAAGTGTTAAGCTTGACTGGTTTTTCTGCTTTTTTGTTGTACGTGTGTGATTCTCAATTCATGAACTAATGTCTGCTAATGATTTTTCAAATCCAGTCTGGCGTCAATTGCATTATATGTGAGATTTAAATTAAGTAGCCTCATTCTGAGATCAGTTCTGAATATTCAGGAAGAGCTTCAACTTGGGTTGTTTAGGAATAGCAAGACTCACAGTCTCTTTTCTGACAGGGTAAGCTGTTTCTCCTATTAATATAAAAAAGGAATTCTTCTGCTATTTTAAAGGTATTCTAGTACTTTATGCATTTCTGGTTTTCGTTTTGGATAAAAGAAAAAATCAATTCTCTACCCATGAAAACAAAATTCAAAGCCAAAATAGTGGAATGGGATCACAAAGAGAATAGAAAATGATCCACCATTTACTTGCAAAGAGCTTAATACACTCCCTACTTCCTTTTACAATGCTAACAACTCTTACATTTGGCACAATAGGCTGCATAACAATTTTTACTATCAAGATTCCTACCTTCTGCTTCTACTTCATATATGTATGAGATAAACTACTACTTGTACTAATGAACCCCTCTGTGATGTCCAGATTTTCGAATTGTTTGACACCAAGCATGATGGAGTAATAGAATTTGGAGAGTTTGTTCAATCCCTGAGCGTCTTCCATCCAAAAGCACCCCAGGATGAAAAAATTTCCTGTATGAAATTCTTCTGATTTCAAGTAAAAAATATGAAATCCTCTCATTTTATCATCATTAATGCCGGTGCACCAGAAGCTATACTCAAAGTTTTGACATGAAATGCTGATGTAACAGTTGCATTCCAGCTATACGATATATGGCAAACGGGCTTTATCGAACGCGAAGAGGTAAATGAATTTGCACCGTTTTTTTCTATTTCATGACCTTTGTAGTGACATAATAATCAGATGAGAGTAGATAATCACAAGATATTCAGATTTGATAGGGTTACATATGTTTTGCAGCAACCCCAGGAGCTTCTGAAATCAAATCTTATGTTGCATTAATGTTATAAGATTAGGATTAACTCAAGTTTCGAGCACTTAGTTAGATGTCTAATGACAGAAAAGGTCAGGGAGCTGATTTTGGCACTTTTAAGAGAATCAGATTTGACCCTGACGGAGGAACTTGTTGAAATGATTATTGACAAGGTACGACTTGTATGGCATACATACACCTTCAAATTGGTCTTATTTGTATTGAAAAGCTCTGAACACCTTCTGCCTTGCATTTGCATAGACATTCAAGGATGCAGATTCTAAAGGAGATGGAAAGATTGATCAAGAAGAGTGGAAGGATTTTGCCACTCGTAATCCATCCTTGCTGAAGAATATGACTATTCCATATTTGAAGTAATTCTTTTTATCTCAGTTCTCTGATAATCTTAGTTTACACCAAATTCTAAAAAAATTTGCATTCAAGTAATTTTTTTAAAAAAGATAAACACAAATAAATTGTTTGGGAACAAACCGTGGAGAATGCCTAGTCTTCATTTTGATCTTAGACTTGTGGACACATAAAATATGGATAAAGATAAAAGCATAGGTGTAAAATGTCGATTGAGAATTCCTTTCAAGCATTCCACAATTAGTAATGCTTTAATGGTATCTCGTCTTTGCAGGGAGATCACAAGTGCATTTCCCAGTTTTGTGATGAGACCAGATATTGAAGATCAGATGCACTAGCGTTTATCATACTCTGACGAAGATGTTTGAATTCTACAGAGAAAAATGTCTATTACTGCTGCCTATCTACAATCATCCTTTGCCTTCTTCCTACTGTTACAATTGTATACTTTTGTATTTCAAAATTTTCAGAAAACAAAACATTTATCTACTTGAGTCACTTCATTCTCGGTACCTCAGTACAGAGAACTCCAGCACCATAAAAGTTTCTGGACAAGAAACTTAATAAGAACAGTACAAATTTCAGCCGATACAAGAGCTTAGTGGGATGTACTATGCATTAGAAGCAACCATCTCCATCAAGTTCATGGGATAGCACATTTTTGCGTGCAAGCTGTTCCACACATTATCTGCTAAAATGGCATTTACTGCATCAGTCGGATGGAACTGATCCCACCATATATGGTTGGTAGCATTATCACAAGCCATATCTGGTGAAAGGCACAGGAACAAGCCTTTGTACTTGCCTATCCCACAGCAAGCATCAGAAGTGACATTGAAACCTGGTTGAGAAAACATGATATAGTGTCTGAGATGTGAATTACAAGGAGGGATCAGTATCAGAAAAGAACATAACAAGTTTAGGCATCTTACCGTAATGCTCATGATTGTCAATTATGTCCATGGAACCTTCATAGATGTCACAGAAGGTGATCTGGGCATCAAAAAGCTCCTGGCCAAGTCCCTCAATCATGTATCTCATGATAAAGTTAAACTCCATCATCGTGTCATTTATCTCGTCGATGCACTCTCCTTGCTCGCTGCCATATCTCCACAAGTAGTAAGGAGCACAACCTATGGGTGGCAGTCCCATGACCACCACTTTCCTCACACTCATGTTGTACAGGTTCTGCACAGCCAACAATTACTAGTTAGAAATTATCAAAGACATTTTGCAGGTCAGGTTTTCTAAATTGTTGGAGAACACATTGGTACAGTGATTAAAGTGAGCTGTCTCAAATCAAACCGCCAAAACATGAGAGACAAAGGACTAGGAAGGTCACCTTAATCTCCTGCCTCATTGAGGAGGCCAAGAACTGGTTGAAACTCCATGGCAGGTACAGATTTTGCACATTGGATACATTACGCAGATAGTAATGTATGTAATCATTGACCCCAATCGAAATGTACAAGACCGAGTTTGAGATGAGATTAGTGGCAACATCTTCACCAAAGGTTAAGATGAATGTCTGCATGGTATCTGTAAATTGTTGAATTTGCTGTGTGAAGGAGATTCTTTGACCCTGTAAACAGAATTACATCTTGGCTTTGAAATCGATGTAGAGTACAATATCAAGACATTATTATTAAATTTCATAATCCTTTCCTTAACACTTTAGCACATTACAAATTCACTAACATCAAACTTCTGAAACAGCAACCTAAACTGATTAGATACTAAACATCTATGCAGTTTTCAATAGGAAGCTACACTTTTTTCTTATCAAGAGGAGCATAATACCATTTCTGATCCACTGGTGTAGATAACTCCAGCTCCTGCAGATGCATAATTCACCCCTTGCATCATATCTTCAGCCCTTCCAGACTGAGAAAGATAGCTCGGCACAAAGGGAAGCCCGAGGCGTAGCGCTGCTTAAAGCATTGAAAACAGAACACTAATCAGAATCCTCCATATCCTCGAAAAAAACAAACCATAAGTCAAAAGCTAAAACTAAAAATTCACAGACTATTCACTTCACCTTAAAAGTCAATCAACAGAGAAGTCATAAAAAACGAACACTATAAACCCAGATGAATAAGTGACACCAAAAAGCATTTGATCATCAATTTTTTTTCTCCTTCATATTCAAGAACCCAAAAACAGAATCGTCAACAGAAACCAAGATCCCACTATTCACATCCCATTACGGCAAAACACATAATCCGAAAATAAACACATAAGCAGGTGAAGCTGATAATTAAAAAAAAATGGAAGAAGAAGAGAGGCAAGAACAGAAGAAAAAAGATTACCAAGATAGTCAACAGGGATTCTCCCATTGCAGAATCGTCCGGTGGGCTGGTGGGTATCGAAATCACGGCCATAAGGAGGCCGGTCTGCTCGGGCAATGGTGCCAAGAAAGTTGTTGGTGCCGCAGTCGACGGAGGAGTCGCCAATGATGAAGAGAGCGGGGGCCAGAGGAGTGGAAGAAGACGGCGGGATTGGCGGTGGCGATGAGGAGGAGGAGGAGGAGGAGGAGGGAGGAATGGAAAACGAGATTAAAGAAGAAGAAGAAGGAGAGGAAGGCGAAATTGTGTTAACGTTGTAGGGTATGATGTTAGGCGAGAAGCTGAAGAAATCTTGAGGGACAGTTAGGCTTCTTGGCTGTGTAAAGATGGTGGAGAAGATGAGAATATAGAGAAAAGGAACAAGACGACTGTTGGTAGTAGCCATTGTTAGTTTCTTTGGAGAATTGGCGGGTAAAGGAGAACAAAGAAGAGTAACGGATTTTTTAGCAACTATGGAGTCATGAGGTAGGACTAAACCGGTTTTCTTGTTTTGGGCCTAATTTCTTCAAGAATTTCATAAGATTTTGGACCGAAAGCTGGACAAAATCAAAATCCCAACCCAGCCCATCGATAGTATCTAGTAGCTCACTCCATCCAGGCAATATTTTAAGCCAATTTTTTATTATGTGTTATAAATAAATTATGGTGAATGTCATTGTTACTATCCAGTAAAATTCATTTTTATCATACCCGAATTTACTTCCGGTAAATATTTTATCTATACACCAAACTTCTACTTGGAATTATCTCTTTGGCTAATTACCCTCTATAATTCTATTTGTCCTAATCCTAATATCATCTTCCTTTACCTAACATCCCTTTGATTTTATCCATTTAAATTAATCATACTTATTTGTTTTTATCCTCCCATTTCCAACTATAAATACCCCTTCATTCCTTCACTTTCATACACTGACAACCCACCATAAACTTTACTCTGTTCTCATTCCATACACTTCTCCTCCAATCTCCCTCCATCTAAATTTATTATTCTCTTCTACATATTATGAAACACCCCATTCTGTATTTACCGTTATTCACAGTAAACACGTGGGACCACATACTATTACAACAACCACAGCGGTAAATCACACAACCAACGGATTAAATACATTAAAAGTACATAATACATCAACCGTACTAGTCCCGGCACGGGAACATTATTACTACAAGCATCAATCCATAGAGATATATAAACAGCAAGCAGCGGAAGTCTTAATACAACACAATAATAGATAATGATATGGACATAATGCAACGCAGGATGGATCCGGGCCTGGCAGAGGGTGCGCCACAGCTTGCCTCGAACGTACCTGAGCTACGCACAATCAATCTACGCGACCAGGTCGCGCAGGCGAGGGGTGAGTCCGAAGTGCTCACCGGGTAAAATTGACTTACTAGATGTCTAAGTGAGATCAGTTTTACTATCCCTAGTTACTTAATTCCTGTTATCCTCCACTTTCTCATTATCCCGAGCAGGCTCACAGCCTCTCCGCTCGTCTGGATAATACAACTCAATTAACCGGTACCCTCGGTACTCCACTTCCATAATTTCACAGCCAACAACAACAACAATAATAATCCACCAGCACCAATATTTCTAACATTATCAAATAACATCAACAGCAGCATCAGTTCAGCAACATCAACGGCAACAAATAACATCTAAATACAACTCGCATCAACTATTCACAGCCACAAGAATTATTCAAGCATACAATACACAACAGCAACTTGGCACTACGGCAGTATATAAATAATTACTTATCCTCACCTTAGCCGATTCCCTACTCCTGAAAGTCCTCGAAGTGTTCCGGCTCAGGCTCCTCAGGGTACTGCTCGTTATCAATTCCTATATCAAACAACAATTATGCACATATAAGATGAAATGCAAATGCTCGACTAATATTATAAGCCGTAAAATAATTACTGGACCTACTCGGTATTTCCCGGGTCGTTTCTATTTTCGTCATAATTCACCATTTAATTATATAGGCCGGTAACATTTTACCATAACTATATCCGGGTATTATTCCAGTATGTATTTACTTTGGCAATACCCTTTTTCAATTTATTTTCCTTTCCAAAATTACCATGTATATATATATATATATATATATTCCAAGGTAATTATTTTTCATTTAATATCCACATTTTTCCAAGCTATTCTAATATACCAATATAATTATTTATTTTATTTTTATTGTTTTCATCATTCCAGATTTTATTTTCCCTTCTTCTTTTTTTTTTCTCTTTTTTTTTTTTTACTGGGCTGGGCCCGTGAATAGTGCTGGCCAGGCCTGCACAGTACCAGGCCCAGACCTCATGCTGAGGCCTAGGCGCAGGCCCGCGTAGAAGCCCAAGCCAAGCAGCCCATCCCGAGCCCAGCCCCAAACGCAGCCCACACCACAAGCTACCGGGTCGACCCGCCCGACCAGACGGGTCATCACCTTCCTCCACATACCCGTTTACAAACGGGTTTCTCACCTAGGAATGGCGGCGCGAGATCGGGGCGAGACGTCGGCTTGGGAGGACGACACGGCGACGTGCAGCGAGGTGCGGCGAGGAAAGACGGCGGCTGTCGGCACGATTGCGGGCGGTGGCGA
>JAKUCV010002489.1:4576-14833 GCA_028386065.3 Turnera subulata | reverse complement strand
AGTTTAAGTCTTCCGCTGTGCATACTTCTGTTAATATTGGGCCATTGGGCCAGATTTGTTAATTATGTTGTTTTACTATTTTGGGCCGTTGGGCCGAGTTATCGTAGTTCACACTGTATGCTGGTCCTATTTTGGTTGGGTTGTCACAGTTCCGGCCTGCGTTTACTGTGTACGGTAAATTCGGGTCGGGGCGTTTCAGAGGAGGGTGGTAGTATGCTTGGTATGCAGAGGCTATGGTGTTTGGATGTATGGAGGAAGAGAAGTTTGGGGAAAATGGGAGCTCTCTCTCTGTCTTCTTGTTAGGCTATTCCTTTTAACAAGCTCATACGTGAGGAAACAAGGATTAAACAGATCTAGTTCTATGTGGTTGTAGTGTTTGATGTGTGGTTGTCGATGAAGAAATTTGCAGAGAATTTGAGAGTAGAACACGCGCCATCACGCGCCACCCCTCACATCATTACTAACGCACGCTTGAACCTATGTATTTTATGGAGCAAATGAAATGATTTCATTTAATATACCTAAAGCGGCTGGATGATAAGCAAAAGAACGTGACTGGAAGTAAAGAAGGAGACTTTCTAGGGATCTAAGTACATGGTAACCCTTATCACAATCACAGCTAAGCTATACACAGCTAACATGATCACAATGATACAAATCCTATCATTATCCAATACTCCCCCACAAACTTAACCAGGTGTTGATCCAAGGTTTAGTTTGTTCTTAAGCTGCACAAAATGACTTGTTCCTAGTGGTTTCGTCAGTATATCAGCTAGCTGATCCTCACTGCCAATGAATTGCACTTCAAGGTTACCGTGTTTAACCTGCTCTCGGACAAAGTGGAAGTCTATTTCAACATGCTTCGTCCGAGCATTAAGAACAGGATTATGACTTAAGAATGTAGCGCCGAGATTATCACACCATAATATAGGTCTGGTAGCAGGCATACCAAGCTCTCGCAATAGGTTTTGTACCCACAACAATTCAGCAGCGCCATCGGCGAGACTCTTGTACTCTGCCTCTGTGGAAGACCGGGCAATAGTGTGTTGCTTGCGTGATGCCCAGGTGACCAAATTCCCTCTGTAGAACACAAAATAACCGGCTGTGGACCGTCGATCATCCTGACTGCCAGCCCAGTCCGCATCAGTGTACACCTGAAAATCTGTGGCTGTTGTTCGGTGGATCTGCAAATCGGTGGTTGGACTATGTTGTAGATAGCGCAATATCCTCTTTACAGCAACAAGATGTGCTTCGGTGGGTTGGTGCATGAATTGGCTGACTTTACTCACCGGTCGAGTTATAGCAAGATACTGAAGAGTGCCAACCAAGTGTCGATAATGTATGGGGTCAGACAACATTGTACCTTAATCTTTTCGCAAGGTTTGAGCAACAGACGCCGGAGTAAGCACCACTTTGCAAGCTTCCATTCCAGCCCGCTTTATCAAATCTCTGGTATATTTCTCTTGGGTCAGAAAAAGCCCCGTCGATGTGTAGTTAACTTCAATACCCAGAAAGTATCCCGGCCTGCCAAGGTCCCTTAGTGCAAAAACCTTATTGAGCCGACTAAGCAACTCGTGGAGAAACACTGGATCATTGCTGGTTACAATAATATCATCCACATAAACAAGCAAGTAAACACAGATGTGGGATTGCCGAAACAATAATAGTGAAGGATTAGTTTTTGAAACCAGAAATCCCTGGGATATTAAATAAGAACTGAAAAGAGAGTACCAGGCTTGTGGAGCCTGTTTCAACCCATACAACGATTTATGCCACTGACAGACATGAGTGGTCGAGCTCGATCAACAAATCCAGACGGCTGTACCATATATACCTTTTCCTGTAACACACCATGATGAAAAGCATTACGTACATCCAATTGCTTAATAATCCAGTTTTGAGAGAAGGCAATGGACAGAACAAGCCAAATTGTGGCTGGCTTCACAACCGGGCTGAAAGTCTCACAATAATCCAGCCCTTCCCTTTGATGAAACTTTGCAACCAACCTAGCTTTGTACCTCTCAATACTTCCATCCTGCTTCCGCTTAACACGATATAACCATTTGCAACCTACTAAATTGATACCAGATTTTGGAGGAACTAAAGACCAAGTTTGGTTTTGAGCCAGAGCATTGATTTCTTCAACCATGGCCTCACGCCATTCACGATACTTGTTAGCAGTGGAGAAACAACTTGGTTCATCAATGGGGGTTGGTTTAACTTCTGCCATATGAGTAGAGGGAGGGTACCTTTTGGGTGGTTGCCTATGTTCTCTAAGTTTCATGGGATGGTGTGGTTTCGGTGGACTTGGTATAGGAGATATGGTTTCTGGAGTTGTGGTTTGTGAAGATTGTGGTGATAATGACTGTTGGGTTGGAGAAACAAGAGGAGTCTCATCAGTGTTTCTTGCCGACAAAGTGGATGATTATGGTGTACAAGGAGTCTGGTGCAATATTGGCGAGGGGGGCTGAACTGGATTGGTAGGAGATGGTGAAATTTGATCGCGAGGATCAAGCTAAGGAGTTTTGGGTGATGTCAACACTAGTTGTGAGGCAGATTAAGAAGTCTGAGCAGGGAAGAAAACTGATAAAGGCACAGTTGTCCAAGTAGGTGGTGGCGACGGCAGGGGCGTGGGCACCTCTCGGTCAATCGCATAGGGAAAAATGTTTTCATGGAACTGCACATGCCGTGCGACATAAAACCTACGTTCTTTTGGATCATAACAACGATATCCTAAATGAGATGGGCTGTAGCCCAGAAACACACATGGTGCAGATCTATAATCTATCTTGTGCTTGTTATATGGCCTTAGAAAAGGGAAGCAAAGTGACCCAAAAACTCGTAAAAATGAATAATCAGGTTTGCGTGCAAAAAGGGTTTGATAAGGTTTTTTATTATGCAGAACATGTGTTGGAAGAGGATTTATCAAATACACTGCAGTTTCGAACGCAAAATGCCAAAACTTTTGTGGAACACTAGTAGTGGCCATTAAGGTTAGACCAGTTTCAACTATGTGCCGATGCCAGCGTTCGATTGCACCCTATTGTTCATGGGTATAAGGACACATGATTCTATGATTAATCCCAATGTTGGAGAAAAACTTGTTCAATTTTCTGTACTCTCCTCCCCAGTCTGTTTGAACAGATTTTATCTTAGTGTTAAATTGACGTTCCACACACTGTTGAAAATGTTGAAAAACATGAAACACATTCGATTTATTTGTAATTGGAAAATACCAAAGGAATTTGCTAAAGTCATCTAAGAAAAGCACATAATAAAAATGACCATCACTACTAGAGGCTGGAGAAGGCCCCCAAACATCACTGTATACTAACTCTAAAGGATGACTGGCAGTGTTATTGCTAATGGAAAGGTGCTGCCTGCTCATCTTGCGTAAAGGACAATGAAAACAAGAAAAAAAAGAACTGGACCGAAGAACTGAAAGGGAATGAGTTGATATAATTCGCTGCTGCATTTTTTAGGGAGGATGCCCAAGCCGCCTATGCCACACCAACGCTTCGACTCGAACTACAGAATAAGCCTCAAACTGGTGCCGAATGGTTTCAAGGGGTAGATGGTACAACCCATCAATGCTCGGACCTGTGAGAATTGTTGTCCGGGTAGCCTGATCCTTAATGGAAAAATGGTCAGGATAGAACTCAAAATAAACATGATTATCTCTAGTGAATTTCTGAATAGAAAGCAAAGATTTGGTTATGGAAGGAACATGCAAAATATCCAAAAGATGTAATTGTTTAAAGTTAATGGGCAGAAGTGTTTTACCAACACCCGTGATGTTCAGTTGTGCTCCATTGCCAACCTGCAAGGAATCGGCACCTTGATAATCCTCGTAGTGTGTAAACTGGGAAGGATCGGGAGAGACATGGTGACTAGCCCCAGTATTCGGGAACCAAGTGGTAAGCGCATAAGGGGCATGAATTTGTGGGACTGTTTGCGTAGTATTGGCATGAGGCGGGCTGTAGCGATTATAGCACTTCTGGGCTGTGTGGCCAATGCGCCCACAAATCTGACAACGAGGCTTGTTGTTGGAATTAAAATTAGAATTCCAACCAGGTCGTGATTCAAAACCTCCACGGCCACGACCGCCTCCATTTCTGCCGCCACGGCCTCGGTTACCTGTGCGACCTCCACGATTTGAACCTGCATCACCAGAACCCGCACGCTGAACATAGTGCGCTGAAGGCACAGGTGCAAGGGTAGGCACCGTCTCAGCAACAGAAGCAACAGGATCCAAATTAAGACCCTTTATTGGATCATCATATATAAACTCATGGCTCATCAACAGGCTTTGTAATTCAGAAAACTTAACAGGTTCAAGACATGTTTGAAGAGAAGAAGTTAAAGGCTTAAACTCAGCCCTGAGACCACGAAAAACATAGACATTAAAATCATTAGGTTCAAGTGGCTTCCTTGAAGCAGCCATTTCATCAGCAAGGCGCTTAGCTTGATTGAGAAATCGGAGAGCAGATTCAGTGGGTTGTTGCTCCAAGCGCTGCAAAGCAATGGTGAGTGCCATAACACGAGTATAGTTGGTCGAAGCCAAGGATTCCTCGAGAGCTAACCAGGCAGCCTGAGAGGTCTTTTTACTCACAACAGTAGCAAAAACATCGATGGTAACCGAGGACAGTATACCAGAGAGAATGAGATTATCTTGTTGAATCCACTGAGTGTACTCGGGATTAGGTTGAGGTGGTGCACCATCAACCAGATCAAGGAAAGGTGCTGGACAAGAGAAAGTGCCATCAACATAACCAATAACCCCTAAGCCAACCAGAAAAGGCTCCATGTGAGCACGCCAGGAAAGGCTCCATGTGAGCAAGCCAAAAAACATAATTGGTTTCATTCAATTTTATGGTGATATGATGGTGAACTTGTGTTAAGGGATGGGAAGTAGGCTTAGCTGCAGCTGCAACCATTTTTACTGCACTAGATTTTGTAGTAGAAGACGATGAAGAACTCTGAGAGGAAGGTGTTTGAGAAGTCAGAGATGCAATCTCTTTTGGATCTGTGGCCATTAAAGGCTCTTATCGCTCCGCTACCATATGAAGAATAAGATAGCAATAGAAAGGTAATGATTGAATGGCACACCGAATGGTGTCTGCCCTTGTCCATTATATTGATGTGTAGTTAGTATCATACAAGGAGTGAAATACTTAGATGATAAATACACCCTAGGGATCTAAGTACTTTGTAACCCTTATCACAATCACAGCTAAGCTATACACAGCTTTATCACAATCACAACTAAGCTATACACAGCTAACATGATCACAATGATACAAATCCTATCATTATCCAATACTAACCAGCGAAGTAGCATCAGCCCCAACTCTAAATGAGTGTTTCTATTAGAACAAGTAATAATGGAAGTATACATAAATCCTTTTGGCTCTGGAAAAGTAAATACAATCAGCAAATAACCAAAGAAGAGGGGGTGAGGAGTGAGAATCTGCTGCAAATTCTAATCTGCCTCGATCAGAAATTTCATAGACCCCAAAATGTAAGCCTTGTAGAAGGGATTCTGGTAAGCTTACTCCTAGGCCTAGTTGGGACAGCAGGTGTAGAATCTTGGAGTTGAATATCTTGGGTCACAGGGTCAACTCGTTGGACCTCGTTCTCAACAAAATGGAATGGTTGCTGAGTTTTCTTGTCTTCCTGGGCTTCTCGCTTGGCTTGCTCGCTACCCAGTGCAGTCTACACCTCAGAGGCCTAGGTGCTCTATACCTTCTATCAAACCCTCTCACACATATATATCCTGCTGAAAATCAACATATAGAATTCCTTTCTTGGTGGAAAAAATGATTCGATAAATATTTTTTTTTAAAAAAAGAAATACAGTTTGAAGAACATCCAGATGAAAAAACCAGAGTTGTTTACCCCTCCAAAAACACTCTTGAATCTCTTCTGTCGTAAAACCTGGTAGATGAAAAAAAAAAAAAGAAACTCAATTCAGTCCTACTCTTTTAAAAACTTGATGAAATACTATATTTATTCGTCAAAAACTATATCACAGCTATGTTTTATCACTAACCACTGAATATCGTAGACGTAGAGGTCCCAAAGTACACGGTTCTCCTTGGTAAGTGCCATATCGAATCTCTTGGAACATTTATTGGTTCCTTACTGGTCATATGGTCTGCAAATACCTGCATCCATTTCCTTTAATTTCTCAGTATTGTATCAGACAGAATTAGAGTGCAAAAGCTCAAACCTAAAATCATCACATTTTAACTGCCCACACGCCAAAAGTACAAAAAGAGAACCAACCTCATTCACTTGAAAATATGTGCCGATTAGGGGAAAGCTCCCTCTCATTGCTGTTCGGCATGGAATCTGTTTATGGCATGTTCAAAATATTTTCATTAGTATTTTTATGTTCACAATGGTGGCTGTAAAATATAAATTATGACTTGTACAGTATTCTCACCAATATTGTCCCTTGGACGGTAGTAGAATTTTCTCTGTTGCACGAGAGAAACATGCCTTCTCTTCACACAATTTTTCATTTTCCTGTGTACTGCAACTTCTTCCCGGTGGCTCCATCGAGTTTGCCGTTTCACCTATGCAAGCAGCAGCACAATTGTGCTATGAGTTTTAGGCTTCCATCATAAATTACTCGGCCATTTGGCACTCTTAGACATTTTGTAAACAAATGCAACATAACTTGTTTGTTGATGCTATTTACTTGCCTGGTGTCCAAATGGCCAGAAGGTATTTGGATGGATCATTTGGATCACGCACATCAAATTGAAACTGAAATTAAGGCATAAGCACAGGTATGAGGAAAGGAATCCGGTTATAGTACAGGTAAGCCAAGTTATTGTTTAGCATGTTAAGGAATGAACTAACCTTTTCTAAAAGAGCATGGTCATCTGGAAGCTCGTATCTGTATTGATGGCACAAAACACAAGACACAGAATTAGTAATATGTGAGAACTATTGTCAGAATGGCCAATGCCATGCTTGTTGAGATCATTCAATTTGATTCTGAATAATGAGGAGTCCTCTTTGCTCATAATAAGAGATCATCGCTCAGCATGCTTGTTTCTCAGCTACTAGTTTTCAGTCCTTAGTCTCTTTCTAAGATTTGATTCAACTAAATATTAATTAATTTAAAGGAAAAAAAATAAAATAAAAGCAATACTTACACTTGCCACTTTGTACGTAATCTATGCTCATCCTTAAACTTTGGCAAAGGTATTGATGCGGCTTCTTGAGGGGATAGTATTACCAAGGCCTTCGACATTTCGTCCATCCTTGTCATATTTTCCTGCATATAGTTCCATACGTTCTGATTGAACCCTTCGATGTCAAGATTTATTGACGGAATCTTATCAGAACGAATATTAATGACTTGAATTTCTTCAGAATCTTCATCGAAGGCCTGGCAGAAACTATCCTCAATGTCGGTCATTAGAACTTCTATACTCTCTGGCTCAGGGGATAATGGCTCCTCAATGATAGGTGCACAGTCATTGCCCCAAGAATTGGATTCTAACAGCTGGCATGCTGCTAACGCCGGATTTTCTTCTGGTTGTTGCCTTTTTTCCAAAGGGTTTTCTTCTGGCCATGGCAGGGAAAGTCTTGCACTGGCATGAATCACAGGTCAAGTAATTGACAAATATCATTTATTTATTTACATTTAATCCAACTCGATAAGGATCATATGGATAAGTCTATTTGGAACTTTTTTTTTTCCTCTAATCCAATGTTTGCTTCTTTCAAAGAAGCTTTATTGCTGTTTTTGGTTTATTTGTTTACTGTTAATCAAATGAAATCACATGGTACATCTATATCAGTCTGGCATACAAACTCTATAACCGTAGACATTTTATCTTCATGATGAAAATCTGAAAAGAACTCTTGATGGTAGTGTATGCTTACAAGTAACTCTTGCATTTTATTTACTGGAGTGGGAAAAAAATCATATACTAACCTTGCAAATGCACTTGCGAAATGTTTGCATTGTTCCCTCATCGGACATGAATTACAGTTAGGTTCTCTTTTAGTACAGAAAACCTGCAGAAATTTCAAGGAGAACCTTTTAGCTCTAACAATCATGAATTCAAGAAGGTATTAGTCACAACAGGGTGAGAAAATAAAAATGCACCTTTCCGAATGTGATCATTTGATAATGAAGCTCGTATCTGTTAATTTTGCAGTGTATTAGTAAACCATTTCACAAAAGAAAGTTGGACCAATTCTACATTGTGTCATTCATGACTCAAGTGTTAATGTCATCTTACAATGTTTTGTGGTCAAATTTGCAGAGTCTGGGCCATAGATATTTTTGAACAGATTCATGGATAGGGTACCTATATGTCAAATGAATGAGGCCATTTCTGTGATATAATAGTTCAGATTGGCATCAATTTTAGTTAGGAGAACTTACTGCTCTAAAAGATATAATTGAAGGGATTCGGGAAGCGGCTCCAGAGGTACCCAACCAAGTCGTACGGCTATACGTGCAATATTTGTGTCAACCTGTAATGCAAAGATGTATTTTGAGGACCTATTATAAGACAATTGAAATATTACTTATCTCTGAAAGGGTACAACTATACATACTGGAAAGGCTTGATGGTAAAGTGTCAAAAGCCGTACACACTCCACACTTTTCAGCCCCAAGCCATTTATGCTTAATAGGTATTCTCTGCGAAAGCAATGCTGTCTTTTAGCATTTTTTTTTTAATCAGCTTTCCTATTATAAATATATATAATCCAAACAAACTTCCTATACAGGATGGTGTCTTTGGACTTACTTTGCTTGATCTGGTGAAATATCCCTCAACCCGATTAAGGAAATCCTGCATGAATTTTCAGCCGTTGTACCATCAGCACATTTATTTATTAAGAAAATAAACTTTATAATTATTTTTTCTATTATATTTTGTACCTTTATTCGTCCTGCTAGCACACAGTTCACCCCACGACTTTTGATGATCTTTGCAATCTTCTCGACATCTGCACTTCTTACACCTTCCCAATCCACCGAGTCCAATGTGTTCGGAGATCTTTCTCTTTTCTGTCCACTTCCTTCTGTTTGTTTTCTGACGGAATCCCAATCAACATCATCCCGTATCTCCTCTCCAATCCTTCTACTTTTTGCTTTTCTAAGAGCAGTTTGTTTCTTGTTAAGTGCATATCCCTGCCCAACCCCTCTACTTGTTGCTTTTCTGTTAACAACTTTTTCCTTCTTAAATGCATCATTATACTCAATGATGTCAGATTCTGTTGTAACTGCCTGGTTCTTTTCCTTCTCACTTACACCTTGTAAAAAGTTTACAATTTCTCTTGACAAGCTTGAATTATCTTCTGGAATTTCGTGGCATAGTTGACCAATTTCTTTTGGAGATTTTGGTGCTTCTTGGATACCCTGGGTGAGCATATATTGCTGTGAAACCTGATTGGTAGAATCTATTGTAGAAGGAAATGGTATAATGCTAGTTTGTTGTCCAAAAGCTACAACTGTCATGGTAGATCCAACCTTCTCTGAAAGTTCAATCCAAGAACTAGAATCATTCAAATTCTTGTGTTTTGATCTAACAAGCAACGCTTCTGCCCCTCTAAGCATAACTCTTCTTCGGCGTGAATGGTTTGAGCAACTGGTGAATCTGTAGAGTTTTGAGATAAAATTCCCAATGACTGTGATGACAGAGAATCATTCTTTGCTTCTTCAGTCCCCATATAGTAAATCTGTTCCGACTCAATGAACTTTGCAGAAGAAATGTTTTCCATTGACTTATAGCATGTACCAGTTGCATCAGTATTGCATTTAGAAGATTTATGGCCATTAACAATATCTCCTTCATCAAGCTCCATGATACGGATAGTCATAGAATTCTGGTCGTACGTTGATTGATTTGATGTCTCCCTATTCCATTCGTCTTCTGCATTAGGTATGTGAACAATTGGATTATCAATCACGGAGCTTGCTCTTTCCTCATAGCATGACTCATATTTGCTATGTCGTTTAAGGGGAAAATGGGCTACCAATGACATAAATGTAGAACTGCAGACAATGAATGACTCAGATAAGGGTTTACTCCTTCACTTTCTTCTAGTTGAACAAACTATAAAATATATTCGTGGAAAAAATATCAACCTTACCTGGAGAGATGGTGTGACACATTTTGAGTGAGAAACACTCCAACTACTGAGTCTACAACTGATCCTTTCCATGGAGAGAAGCACCTATTACCTATATCAATGTCACAATTTTGATATAATTAATTT